>JAHIAM010007093.1:0-30048 GCA_021605205.1 Aegilops longissima
AGTCATTTATTTCTGTTGAGTGCTTTCATATAGTTTAAAAACAAAAAAATAAAGGGAACCCAAACTTTTCAAAAAGAAAGTGAAATAAGAGACAAGCATTGTTGAAGTGGGAGGCTCCTTGAACTTTGTTCATGCTGGCAGCAACTTTGTGAATCTTGATTACAGAAACTTTCAACAAAATAATTATCCTTGTACAATTCCTTGTATTGTAAAAATAATGTGCCAAGGTTTGCCTTTAGGATGTTTACAATGCTTGTTGGTTTGTCGGTGCAGGACAGAAACTTTGGCTGTAGTCGTGAATTTTAATTTTTACTGGAGCGTCAAATGGTTCTGATTCTTTTGTACTGTCTTGCTGTACAACTTTTTATTTTCCTAATTTTGGCAGAAGTTTTCAAGTATCATAAATATGGTGAATGTTCAGATTTCTAGAGACTGTTCTGTTTTAGACAGATTCTGTTTTTGATGCATAGTTTGCTTGTTTTTTTGAAACTATCAATTTATATCAGTGGGTTAAGCCATGAAAAAGTTATATTACAGTAGACACCATGCAAAAACAAAATATGAGTTGGTTTGTAACAGTACTTATAGTAGTGATTTGCTTTATTATACTAACGGATCTTACGAGTTTTTGTTGAAGTTTTGTGTGGATGTAGTGTCTAATCGAGGATGTTTGATGTGAGAAGAAGGAAGAGGCAAGAGCTCAAGCTTGGGGATGCCCAACACCCAAGTAAATATTCAAGGAGACTCAACTGTCTAAGCTTGGGGATCTGGGGAGGCATCCTCTTTCTTCAACAAATATCGGTATGTTTGGATTCGTTTCGTTCATGCGATATGTGCAAGTCTTGGAGTGTCTTTTGCAATTAGGTTTTATTTTTTCTTTTATGCACCATGCTGGTATGAGATAGTCCTTGGTTGATTTATAGAATGCTCATTGCACTTCACTAATATCTTTTGAGTATGGCTTTATAGAATGCTTCATGTGCTTACTTATATCATTTGAAGTTTGGATTCTGTTTCTCTTTACATAGACAACCGCCATTTGTAGAATGCTCTTTTGGTTCACTTATATTTGTTAGGCGTGGGCATATCTTTTGTAGAAAGAATTAAACTCTCTTGCTTCACTTATATCTATTTAGAGAGATGAAGGAACTGGTCATTCAATGGTTATCATAAAATCCTACATAAACTTGTAGATCGCTGAATATGATATGTTTGATTCCTTGCAATAGTTTTGCGATATAAAGATGGTGATATTAGAGTTATGCTAGTGAGTGGTTATGATTTGTAGAGACACTTGTGTTGAGGTTTGCAAGTCCTAGCATGCGTTATGGTAACGTTTGTGACAAATTTGAAGCATGGGGTGTTTCTTTGATTGTCTTCCTTATGAGTGGCGGTCGGGGCGGCGATGGTCTTTTCTACCAATCTATCCCCCTAGGGGCATGCGTGATATACTTTGCTTGAGGGCTAATAAACTTTTGCAATAAGTATATGAGTTCTTTATGACTAATGTGAGTCCATGGATTATCGCACTCTCACCCTTCCATCATTGCTAGCCTCTTGATGCCGTGCATTGCCCTTTCTCACCTCGAGTTGGTGCAAACTTGGTGCATCAAACCCATGATACGATCGCTCTTCACACATAAGCCTCATTATATCTTCCTCAAAACAGCCACCATACCTACCTATCATGGCATTTCCATAGCCATTCCGAGATATATTGCATGCAACTTCCATCATCATCATATACATGACTTGACCATTCATTGTCATATTTCTTTGCATGATCGTAAGATAGCTAGCATGATGTTTTCATGGCTTGTCCGTTTTTGATGTCATTGCTCGCTAGATCATTGCACATCCGTACACCACGGAGGAATTCATATAAGTCATATCTTTGTTCTAGATATCGAGTTGTAATATTGAGTTGTAAGTAAATAAAAGTGTGATGATCATCATTATTAGAGCATTGCCCGGTGAGGAAAGGATGATGGAGACTATGATTCCCCACAAGTCGGGATGAGACTCGGACGAAAAAATAAAAAAAAATAAAAAAGAAAGGCCAAAAAAGAAGGCCAATAAAAAAACAAAAACATGAGAGAAAAAGAGAAGCAATGTTACTATCCTTTTACCACCTTGTGCTTCAAAGTAGCACCATGTTCTTCATAGAGAGGTATCCTATGCTTTCACTTTTATATACTAGTTTGAATTTTTTTATAGAACTTGGCTTGTATATTCCAAGATGGGCTTCCTTCAAATGCCCTAGGTCTTCATGAGCAAGCAAGTTGGATGCACACCCTTAGTTTCAGTTTGAGCTTTCATACACTTATAGCTCTAGTGCATCCATTGCATGGCAATCCCTATTCCTCGCATTGACATCAATTGATGGGCATCTCCATAGCCCGTTAATTAGCCGGTCGATGTGAGACTTTCTCCTTTTGTCTTCTCCACATAACCTCCATCATTATATTCTATTCCACCTATAGTGCTATATCCATGGCTTGCGCTCATGTATTGCGTGAGGTTGAAAAGGCTGAAGGCGTTAAAAGTATGAACCAATTGCTCGGCTTGTCATGGGGTTTGCATGATGGGGGCATTTTGTGTGGAAAATGAAGCATGGCCAAACTGTATGATTTTGTAGGGATAAGCTTGCTTTGGCCTTGTTGTTTTGAAAAGACATGATTGCTTTATTATCGCGAAGTATTATTGTTTTATGTCAAATGATGACTATTCTTGTGAATCACTTCGTGTTTTAATAATCATGCCATGATTAGACATATGATCAAGATTATGCTGGTAGCATTCCACATCAAAAATTATTCTTTTATCATTTACCTACTGAGGCGAGCAGGAATTAAGCTTGGGGATCTGATCGTCTCCGTCGTATCTATAATTTTATTGTTCCATGCCAATATTATTCACTTTCATATACTTTTTGGCAACTTTTTATATTATTTTGGGACTAACATATTGATCCATTGCATGCGGTTCATCATTTGCATGTTTTATGTTTAGAATATCCATATCAAGCAGTCCAAGCGGGATAAAAGCAGAGGACTTATTTTGGAAAATATGGAAAATTCGGAAGAAAAATTCACAGACGGTGCAGGTGGTCACGAGCGAGCGCGCCCCCAGGCGCGCCTACCCTCGTGAGCCCACGTAAAGCGGTTGATGCTCTTCTTTTGCATAAGAAAGATACTATTGGAAAAAAAATCACGAAAAGGTTTCAGGCCAATCAGATTACGGATATCCATATATCCGGAAGCGGTGAAGCGAGCGCGAGCAGCGAACAGAGATAGATCCAATCTGGAGGGCTCTCGCCCTTCCCAAGCCATGGGAGCCAAGGAGGAGGAAACCCTCCTCCCATCTAGGAGGAGGTTAAGAAAGAAGAAGAAGGGCTCTCCCCCTTGCTTCCGGTGGCGGGGCGCCGCTGGCCATCATCATCACCGATCTTCATCAACCCGTCATCTTCACAACATCTCCATCCCTTCCCTTGTATATTCAGCGGTCCACTCTCCCAACCCGCTGTACCCTCTACTTGAACATGGTGCTTTATGCTTCATATTATTATCCAATGATGTGTTGCCATCCTATGATTCGAGTAGATTTTGTTGTCCTATCGGTTATTGATGTGCTATGATTGATTTGAGTTGCATGTTTTATTATTGGTGCTGTACTATGGTGCCCTCCGTGTCGGCAAGCGTGAGGATTCCTGCTGTAGGGTGTTGCAATGCATTCTGATTAGCATAGTGGGTTGCGTGGTGGTGAAACACAAACCAGTAAGTAGGTTGTTTCTATGGGATAAAGGGTCTTGATGCTTTAATGCTATGTTTGGTTTTACCTTAATGAATCTTTAGTAGTTGCGGATGCTTGCTAGAGTTCAATCATAAGTGCATATGATCCAAGTAGAAAAGTATGTTAGCAGCCTCTCCCTCAAATAGAATTGCAATACGATTATCGGTCTAGTAACATAGTCGTTGCCTAGGGACAATTCCACAACTCCTACCACCACTTTTACACTGCCATATTTACTTTAGTTGTGTCTTTATCTAAACAGCCCCTAGTTTTATTCGTGTTCTTTACTTTCTTGCAAGCCTATCCAAAAACACCTACAAAGTACTTCTAGTTTCATACTTGTTCTAGGTAAGCGAGCGTCAAGGTCGTGGAAGTTTGCATCGGTGGTCGATAGAACTTTGGGAATATTTGTTCTACCTTTGCTCCTCGTGGGTTGACACTCTTACATATCGAAAACTGTTGCGATCCCTATAATTGTGGGTTATCAAGAATGTGTACAGAGAACAACAAGGGAGGTGAGGAGTCCCGGATTAGGGGTGTCGGATAGCGAACTATAACCTTTGGCGGACTCCGGACTATGAAGATACAAGATTGAAGACTTCGTTCCGTGTCCGGGATGGGAATTTCCTTGGCGTGGAAGGCAAGCTTGGCGTCGGATATGAGATCTCCTCCCATTGTAACCGACTCTGTAACACTAGCCCTCTCCGGTGTCTATATAAACGGAGGTTTTAATCCGTGGGGCGAACAACAATCATACCATAGGCTAGCTTCTAGGGTTTAGCCTCTACGATCTGTGGTAGATCTACTCTTGTACTACCCATATCATCAATATAATCAAGCAGGAGTAGGGTTTTACCTCCATCGAGAGGCGAACACGTAAAAACATCGTGTCCCTTGCCTCCTGTTACCATCCGCCTAGGCGCGATTCGGGACCCCCTACCGAGATCCGCGGTTTGACACGACATTGGTGCTTTCATTGAGAGTTCCGTTGTGCCGTGCCATCGGAAGGATGCTGTTGGGGCGTAGTAATTTCAAAAATTTCCTCACAACGCAAGATCAGGTGATGGCATACAGCGAGAGGAGAGTGTATGTCCACGTCCCTCGTGACCTGGAGCGTTATAACAACGCGGTTGATGTAGTGTGCGTCTTCACGATCCGACCGATCCAAGTACGAGCATACGACACCTCGAGGTTCAACCGTTACCGATGTATGCCTAGCTTAATGGCTTTAAAGAAAGCGCTGCCGGGGAGACAACCGGAAGTTTTAGAGAGTCATTTATTTCTGTTGAGTGCTTTCATATAGTTTAAAACAACAAAATAAAGAGGAACCCAAAACTTTTCAAAAAGAAAGTGAAAGTAAGAGAGACAAGCATTGTTGAAGTGGGAGGCTCCTTGAACTTTGTTCATGCTCAGACAACTTTGTGAATCTTGATTACAGAAACTTTTCAACAAAATAATTATCCTTGTACAATTCCATTGTATTATAAAAATAATGTGCCAAGGTTTGCCTTTAGGATGTTTACAATGCTTGTTGGTTTGTGCGGTGCAGGACAGAAACTTTGGCTGTAGTCGTGAATTTTAATTTTTACTGGAGCGTCAAATGGTTCTGATTCTTTTGTACTGTCTTGCTGTACAACTTTTTATTTTTCTAATTTTGGCAGAAGTTTTCAAGTATCATAAATATGGTGAATGTTCAGATTTCTAGAGACTGTTCTGTTTTAGACAGATTCTGTTTTTGATGCATAGTTTGCTTGTTTTTGAAACTATCAATTTATATCAGTGGGTTAAGCCATGAAAAAGTTATATTACAGTAGACACCATGCAAAAACAAAATATGAATTGGTTTGTAACAGTACTTATAGTAGTGATTTGCTTTATTATACTAACGGATCTTACCGAGGTTTTCTGTTGAAGTTTTGTGTGGATGTAGTGTCTAATCGAGGATGTTTCGATGTGAGAAGAAGGAAGAGGCAAGAGCTCAAGCTTGGGGATGCCCAAGGCACCCCAAGTAAATATTCAAGGAGACTCAAGCGTCTAAGCTTGGGGATGCTGGGGAGGCATCCCTCTTTCTTCAACAAATATCGGTATGTTTCGGATTCGTTTCGTTCATGCGATATGTGCAAGTCTTGGGCGTCTTTTGCAATTAGGTTTTATTTTCTTTTATACCATGCTGGTATGAGATAGTCCTTGGTTGATTTATAGAATGCTCATTGCACTTCACTAATATCTTTTGAGTATGGCTTTATAGAATGCTTCATGTGCTTCACTTATATCATTTGAAGTTTGGATTACTGTTTCTCTTTACATAGACAACCGCCATTTGTAGAATGCTCTTTTGCTTCACTTATATTTGTTAGGCGTGGGCATATCTTTTGTAGAAAGAATTAAACTCTCTTGCTTCACTTATATCTATTTAGAGATGACAGGAACTGGTCATTCACATGGTTAGTCATAAAATCCTACATAAACTTGTAGATCGCTGAATATGATATGTTTGATTCCTTGCAATAGTTTTGCGATATAAAGATGGTGATATTAGAGTTATGCTAGTGGTGGTTGTGATTTGTAGAGACACTTGTGTTGAGGTTTGCAAGTCCGTAGCATGCCATATGGTAACCGTTGTGTGACAAATTTGAAGCATGGGGTGTTTCTTTGATTGTCTTCCTTATGAGTGGCGGTCGGGGAAAGCGATGGTCTTTCCTACCAATCTATCCCCTAGGGGCATGCGTGAGTAGTACTTTGCTTGAGGGCTAATAAACTTTTGCAATAAGTATATGAGTTCTTTATGACTAATGTGAGTCCATGGATTATCGCACTCTCACCCTTCCATCATTGCTAGCCTCTTGATGCCGTGCATTGCCCTTTCTCACCTCGAGAGTTGGTGCAAACTTAGCGGTGCATCAAACCCCATGATCGATCGCTCTGTCATCACATAAGCCTCATTATATCTTCCTCAAAACAGCCACCATACCTACCTATCATGGCATTTCCATAGCCATTCGAGATATATTGCCATGCAACTTCCATCATCATCATATACATGACTTGAGCATTCATTGTCATATTGCTTTGCATGATCGTAAGATAGCTAGCATGATGTTTTCATGGCTTGTCCGTTTTTGATGTCATTGCTACGCTAGATCATTGCACATCCGGTACACCGCCGGAGGAATTCATATAAGTCATATCTTTGTTCTAGATATCGAGTTGTAATATTGAGTTGTAAGTAAATAAAAGTGTGATGATCATCATTATTAGAGCATTGCCCAGTGAGGAAAGGATGATGGAGACTATGATTCCCCACAAGTCGGGATGAGACTCGGACGAAAAATAAAAAAATAAAAAAGAAGGCCAAAAAAGAAGGCCCAATAAAAGAAAACAAAAAACATGAGAGAAAAAAGAGAAGGGCAATGTTACTATCCTTTTACCACACTTGTGCTTCAAAGTAGCACCATGTTCTTCATAGAGAGAGTCTCCTATGCTTTCACTTTTATATACTAGTTTGAATTTTTTTATAGAACTTGGCTTGTATATTCCAACGATGGGCTTCTTCAAATGCCCTAGGTCTTCATGAGCAAGCAAGTTGGATGCACACCACTTAGTTTCAGTTTGAGCTTTCATACACTTATAGCTCTAGTGCATCCGTTGCATGGCAATCCCTACTCCTCGCATTGACATCAATTGATGGGCATCTCCATAGCCGTTGATTAGCAGCGTCGATGTGAGACTTTCTCCTTTTGTCTTCTCCACATAACCTCCATCATTATATTCTATTCCACCTATAGTGCTATATCCATGGCTTGCGCTCATGTATTGCGTGAGGGTTGAAAAGGCTGAAGCGTTAAAAGTATGAACCAATTGCTCGGCTTGTCATCGGGGTTGTGCATGATGGGGGCATTTTGTGTGTGAAAATGAAGCATGGCCAAACTGTATGATTTTGTAGGGATAAGCTTGCTTTGGCCTTGTTGTTTTGAAAAGACATGATTGCTTTATTAGTGCGCTGAAGTATTATTGTTTTTATGTCAAATGATAGACTATTGCTTTGAATCACTCGTGTTTTAATATTCATGCCATGATTAGACATATGATCAAGATTATGCTAGGTAGCATTCCATCAAAAATTATTCTTTTTATCATTTACCTACTCGAGGACGAGCAGGAATTAAGCTTAGGGATGCTGATCGTCTCCGTCATTATCTATAATTTTTATTGTTCCATGCCAATATTATTCACTTTCATATACTTTTTGGCAACTTTTATATTATTTTGGGACTAACATATTGATCCGTGCCCGGTGCAGTTCACATGTCATTTGCATGTTTTATGTTTCGCAGAATATCCATATCAAGCGAGTCCAAGCGGGATAAAAGCAGACAGAGCTTATTTTGGAAAATATGGAAAATTCGGGAAGAAAAATTCACAGCGAGGCGGTGCCGAGGTGGTCACGAGGCAGGCGCGCCTCCCAGGCGCACGCCTACCCTCGTGAGCCACTGTAAAGCGGTTGATGCTCTTCTTTTGCGCATAAGAAAGATACTATTGGAAAAAAAAATCACAGAAAAGGTTTCAGGCCAATCGGATTACGGATATCCATATATCACGAAAGCGGTGAAAGCAGAGCCGAGCGAGCAGCAAGCAGAGATAGATCCAATCTCGGAGGGCTCTCGCCCTTCCCAAGCCATGGGAGCCAAGGAGGAGAAACCCTCCTCCCATCTAGGGAGGAGGTCAAGGAAGAAGAAGAAGGGGCTCTCTCCCTTGCTTCGAGTGGCGCGGGCGCCGCTGAGGCCATCATCATCACCGCGATCTTCATCAACACCGCCGTCATCTTCACCAACATCTCCATCACCTTCCCCCTTATATTCAGCGGTCCACTCTCCGCAACCCGCTGTACCCTCTACTTGAACATGGTGCTTTATGCTTCATATTATTATCCAATGATGTGTTGCCATCCTATGATGTCGAGTAGATTTTCGTTGTCCTATCGGTTATTGATGAATTGCTATGATTGATTTGAGTTGCATGTTTTATTATTGGTGCTGTACTATGGTGCCCTCAAGTGTCGGCGCATAGCGTGAGGATTCCTGCTGTAGGGTGTTGCAATGCATTCATGATTAAGCTTATAGTGGGTTGCGTGGTGGTGAAACACAAACCGAGTAAGTAGGTTGTTTACGTATGGGATAAAGGGGTCTTGATGCTTTAATGCTATGTTTCGGTTTTACCTTAATGAATCTTTAGTAGTTGCGGATGCTTGCTAGAGTTCCAATCATAAGTGCATATGATCCAAGTAGAGAAAGTATGTTAGCTTATGCCTCTCCCTCAAATAGAATTGCAATAACGATTATCGGTCTAGTAACATAGTCAGTTGCCTAGGGACAATTCCACAACTCCTACCACCACTTTTCTACACTCGCCATATTTACTTTAGTTGTGTCTTTATCTAAACAGCCCCTAGTTTTATTTACGTGTTCTTTACTTTCTTGCAAGCCTATCCAAAAACACCTACAAAGTACTTCTAGTTTCATACTTGTTCTAGGTAAGCGAGCGTCAAGTGTGCGTGAGAGTTGCATCGGTGGTCGATAGAACTTTAGGAATATTTGTTCTACCTTTAGCTCCTCGTGGGTTCGACACTCTTACATATCGAAAACTGTTGCGATCCCTATAATTGTGGGTTATCAAGAATGTGTACACAGAGAACAACAAGGGAGGCTGAGGAGTCCGGATTAGGGGGTGTCGGATAGCGAACTATAACCTTTGGCGGACTCACGGACTATGAAGATACAAGATTGAAGACTTCGTTCAGGTGTGGGATGGGAATTTCCTTAGCGTGGAAGGCAAGCTTGGCGTCTGGATATAGATCTCCTCCCATTGTAACCGACTACATGTAACACTAGCCCTCTCCGGTGTCTATATAAAGCCGGAGGTTTTTAATCCGTGGGAACGAACAACAATCATACCATAGGCTAGCTTCTAGGGTTTAGCCTCTACGATCTCGTGGTAGATCTACTCTTGTACTACCCATATCATCAATATTAATCAAGCAGGAGTAGGTTTTACCTCCATCGAGAGGCCCGAACCTGGGTAAAACATCGTGTCCCTTGCCTCCTGTTACCATCCGCCTAGACGCCATGATTCGGGACCCCCCCTACCGAGATCCGCGGTTTGACACCGACATTGGTGCTTTCATTGAGAGTTCCGTTGTGCGTCGCCATCGGGAAGGATGCTGTTGGGAAGCGTAGTAATTTCAAAAATTTCCTCGCACACGCCAAGATCATGGTGATGGCATAGCAGCGAGAGGAGAGTGTATGTCCCGTACCCTCGTGGGCCGTAAGCGGAAGCGTTATAACAACGCGGTTGATGTAGTAAATGCGTCTTCACGATCCGACCCGATCAAAGTACGAGCGCCGCGACACCTCGAGAGTTCAGCACCGTTCAGCTCGATGGCGATCCCGGGCTCCGATCCAGCAAAGCGTCGGGGATGAGTTTAAATCGACCGCGACGGCGTGGTGGCGATAATGATGCTCCACCGGCGCGGGGCTTCGCCTAAGCTCATGACGATATGACTTTTACGGCGCGAGGGCCGCTAAGCTCCATAGCGATATGACCCGAAGTGGAATATGGTGGAGGGCACACCTGCAGCTAAGGAGCGATCCGTAGATCAACTTGTGTGTCATGGGGTGCCCCTGCCCCGATATATAAAGGAGCAAGGGAGGAGGCGGCCCTAGGAGGCGCGCCATGTGTGGAGTCCTACTAGGACTCCTAGTCCTAATAGGATTCCACCTCCTTGTTGGAGTAGGAGAAGGGAAAGAGGGAGAGGGAGAAGAAAGGGGCTCGCGCCCTTGTCCAATTCGGACGGAGGAGGCATGAGGCCTCCTCCTTTAGCCCTCTCCTCTATTCCCGTATGGCCCAATAAGGCCCATATACTCCCCAATGAATTCCCATAACTCTCGGTACTCCGAAAAATACCCGAATCACTCGGAACCTTTCCGAACTCGAATATAGTCGTCCAATATATCGATCTTTCGTCTCGACCATTTGAGACTCCTCGTCATATCCCGATCTCATCAGGACTCGAACTCCTTGGTACATCAAAACTCATAAACTCATAATATAACTATCATTGACACCTTAAGCGTCACGGACCCTACGGGTTCGAGAACTATGTAGATATGACCTAGAACTATTCTTGGTCAATAACCAATAAGCGGAACCTGGATGCCCATATTGGCTCCTACATATTCACGAAGATCTTTATTGGTCAAACCGCGCAACAACATACTTTGTTCCCTTTGTCATCGGTATGTTACTTGCCGAGATTCGATCGTGAAATCAATACCTAGTTCAATCTCGTTACGGCAAGTCTCTTTACTCGTTACGTAATGCATCATTCGTAACTAACTCATTAGCTACATTGCTTGCAAGGCTTATAGTGATGTGCATTACTGAGAGGGCGAGAGATACCTCTCCAGAGCAATCGGAGTGACAAAACCTAATCTAGAAATCGCCAACCCAACATGTACCTTTAGAGACACTGTATTCCTTTATAATCACCCGATTCACGTTGTGGCGTTTGGTAGCGCAAAGTGTTCCTCCGGTAAGCAGGGTTGCATAATCTCATAGTTACGGGAACATGTATAAGTCATGAAAGAAAGCAATAACAATATATTAAGCGATCAAGTGCTAGGCTAGCGGAATGGGTCATGTCAATCACATCATTCTCCTAATGATGTGATCCCGTTAATCATATGACAACTCATGTCTATGGTTAGGAAACATAACCATCTTGATTAATGAGCTAGTCAAGTAGAGGCATACTAGTGACACTCTGTTTGTCTATGTATTCACACATGTATTATTTTTCGGTTAATACAATTCTAGCATGAATAATAAACATTTATCATGATATAAGGAAATAAATAATAACTTTATTATTGCCTCTAGGGCATATTTCCTTGATCTCCACTTGCACTAGATTAAGTCAATAATCTGGAGTTCACATCGCCATGTGATTTAACATCAATAGTTCACATCTATATGTGGTTAACACCATAGTTCACATCAACATGTGACCAACACCCAAAGGGTTTACTAAGTCGATAATCTAGTTCACATCGCTATGTGATTAACACCCAAAAGTACTAAGGTGTGATTGTTGGGGAGCGTAGTAATTTCAAAAATTTTCCTACGATCACGCAAGACCATGGTGATGGCATAGCGGCGGCGGGAAGAGTGTCCGTCCACGTACCCTCGTGGGCCGAAAGCGGAGCGTTATAACAACAGCGGTTGATGTGAGTAAATGCGTCTTCACGACCCGACCGATCCAAGCACGAGCGTCGGCACCTCCGAGTTACGCACCGTTCAGCCCGATGGCGATCCCGGACTCGATCCAGCAAAGTGTCGGGGATGAGTTCCGTCGGCCGCGGCGTGGTGGCGATGATGATGCTCCACCGGCGCGGGGCCGCTAAGCTCGCTGACGATATGACTTCTCCGCGCGGGAGCCGCCTAAGCTCGCGACGATATGACGAAGTGGAATATGGTGGAAGGGGCACCTTTGCAGCTAAGAAATCAACTTGTGTGTTTTGGGGTGCTCCTGCCCGTATATAAAAGCCAAGGGGAGGTGGCGGCCAAGAGGAGGCGCGCAAGGGAGTCCTACTCCCTCGGGAGTGGGACTCCCCCAATCTAGTTGGAATAGGATTCCCGGAGGAGAGAGAGAGAGAGGGGCGGCCCACCTTTCCTAGTCCTAATAGGACTAGGGGAAGAAGGCTTGACCACCTAAGGCTGGCCCTTCTCCTTTCCTCCAAGGCCCACTATGGGCCCATGTAGTTCAGGGGGTTCGGTAACCTCCGGTACTCGATAAATTCGATTTCACTCGGAACCTTTCGATGTCAAATGTAGGCTTCAATATATCAATCTTTATGTCTCGACCATTTGAGACTCCTCGTCATATCCGTGATCACATCCGGGACTCGAACAACCTTGGTGCATCAATACTTATAAACTCATTATGAGTGTCATCGAAGCGTTAAGCGTGCGGACCCTACGGGTTCGAGAACTATGTAGACATGACCGAGACACCTCTACGGTCAATAACCAATAGCGGGACCTGGATGCCCATATTGGCTCCTACATATTCTCGAAGATCTTTATCGGTCGGACCGCATAACAACATCGTTGTTCCCTTTGTCATCGGTATGTTACTTGCCGAGATTGATCGTCGGTATCAATACCTAGTTCAATCTCGTTCTTGGCAAGTCTCTTTTCTCGTTCGTAATACATCATCTCACAACTAACACATTTAGTTGCAATGCTTGCAAGGCTTATGTGATGTGCATTACCGAGAGGGCGGAGATACCTCTCCGACAATCGGATGACAAATCCTAATCTCGAAATATGCCAACCCAACATGTACCTTGGAGACACCTGTAATGTACCTTTATAATCACCCGATTCGTTGTGGCGTTTGGTAGCACCAAAGTGTTCCTCGGGCAAGCAGGAGTTGCATAATCTCATAGTCATAGGAACATGTATAAGTCATGAAGAAAAGCACTAGCAACAAACTATACGATCAGGTGCTATGCTAATGGAATGGGTCATGTCAATCAGATCATTCAACCAATGATGTGATCCCATTAATCAAATAACAACTCCTTGTTCATGGTTAGGAAACATAACCATCTTTGATTAACGAGCTAGTCAAGTAGAGGCATACTAGTGACACTCTGTAGGTTTATGTATTCACACATGTATTATGTTTCCGGTTAATACAATTCTAGCATGAATAATAAACATTTATCATGATATAAGGAAATAAATAATAACATTTATTATTGCCTCTAGGGCATATTTCCTTGATCTCCCACTTGCACTAAGTCAATAATCTAGATTACGGTAATGATTCTAACACCCATGGAGTCTTGGTGCTGATCATGTTTTGCTCGTGGAAGAGGCTTAGTCAGCAGATACGCAACATTCAGATCCGTATGTATCTTGCATATCTCTATGTCTCCCACTGGACCAAATCCGGATGGAGTTAGGCGTCTTTTGATGTGCTTGGTTCTCTTGTGAAATCTGGATTCCTTTGCCAAGGCAATTGCACGATATTGTCACAAAAGATTTTCATTGGACCCGATACACTAGGTACAACACCTAGATCGGATATGAACTCCTTCATCGAGACTCCTTCATTAGCTGCTTCGAAGCAGCTATGTACTCAACTTCACATGTAGATCCCATAGCGGCGCTTTGTTTGGAACTGCACCAATGACAGCTCCACCGTTTAATGTAAATCGTATCCGGTTTGCGATTTAGAATCGTCCGGATCAGTGTCAAAACTTGCATCGGCGTAACCGTTTACGATGAGCTCTTTGTCACCGCCATAAATGAGAAACATATCCTTAGTTCTTCTCAAGTACTTAAGGATGTTCTTGACCGCTGTCGATGATCCACTCTGGATTACTTTGGTACCTGCACTGCTAAACTTCTGACAAGGCACACATCAGGTCAGTACACAGCATTGCATACATGATAGAGCCTATGGCTGAAGCATAGGGAACATCTTTCATTTCTCTCTATCTTCTGCGGTGGTGGGGCATTGAGTCTTACTCAACTTCACACTTATAATACCGGCAAGAACCCTTTCTTTGCACTGATCCATTTGAACCTTTTCAAAACTTTATCAAGGTATGTGCTTTGTGAAAGTCCTATTAAGCGTCTTGATCTATCTCTATAGATCTTAATGCCCAATATGTAAGCAGCTTCACGAGGTCTTTCATCGAAAACTCTTATTCAAGTATCCTTTATGCTATCCGAAATTCTATATCATTTCCGATCAATAATATGTCATCCACATATAATATCAGAAATGCTCTGAGCTCCACTCACTTTCTTGTAAATCGAGGCTTCTCCAAAATGCATATAAAACCAAATCTTTGATCACACTATCAAAGCGTTTATTCCAACTCGAGAGGCTTGCACCAGTCCATAAATGGATCGTTGGAGCTTGCACACTTTGTTAGCTCCTTTGGATCGACAAAACCTTCTGGTTGCATCATATACAACTCTTCTTCAGAAATCCATTCAGAATGCAGTTTTAACATCCATTTGCCAAATTTCATAATCATAAAATCGGCAATTGCTAACATGATTCGGACTGACTTAAGCATCGCTTCTGGTGAGAAGGTCTCATCGTAGTCAATCCCTTGAACTTCGAAAACCTTTTGCAACAAGTCGAGCTTTATAAACGATAACATTACCATCAGCGTCGGTCTTCTTCTTGAAGATCCATTTATTCTCAATTGCTTGCCGATCATCGGGCAAGTCAACCAAAATCCACACTTTGTTCTCATACATGGATCCCATCTCAGATTTCATGGCCTCAAGCCATTTTGTGGAATCTGGGCTCACCATCGCTTCTTCATAGTTATTAGGTTCATCATGTTCCGGTAACATGACTTCCAAAACAGGATTACCGTACCACTCAGTGCGGATCTTGTTCTGGTTGATCTCTGATTCTGTAGAAACTTGATCTGAAGTTTCATGATCATCATCATTAGCTTCCTCCTATTTGGTGTAGGTGTCACGAAACTGTTTTACGTGATGTACTACTTCTCAATAAGGGAGTAGATACTGATTATCTCATCAAGTTCTACTTTCCTCCCTCACTTCTTTCGTGAAACTCTTTCTCAAAAAGTTTCGAATTTAGCAACAAAAATCTTGCCTTGGATCTGTGATAGAAGGTGTACCCAACTGTCTCCTTTGGGTATCCTATGAAGACACATTTCTCGATTTGGGTTCGAGCTTATCAGGTTGAAGCTTTTCACATAAGCATCGCACCCCAAACTTTCAAAAGCGACAACTTTGGTTTCTTGCCAAACCACAGTTCATAAGGCGTCGTCTCAGCAGTTTAGATGGTGCCCTATTTAAAGTGAATGTAGCCGTCTCTAAAGCATAACCCCAAAATGATAGCGGTAAATCAGTAAGAGACATCATAGATCGCACCATATCTAATAAAATGCGATTCTGACGTTCGGACACACCATTACGTTGTGGTGTTCGGTGGCGTAAGTTCTTGAAACTATTCCGCATTGTTTCAAATGTAAGCCAAACTTCGTAACTCAAATATTCTCCTCCACGATCAGATCGTAGAAACTTTATTTTCTTATTACGATGATTTTCCACTTCACTCTGAAATTCTTTGAACTTTTCAAATGTTTCAGACTTGTGTTTCATTAAGTAGATATACCCATATCTGCTCAAATCATCTGTGAAGGTGAGAAAATAACGATATCCGCCACGAGCCTCAACATTCATTGGACCACATACATCGGTATGTATGATTTCCAATAAATCTGTTGCTCTCTCCATAGTTCAGGAGAAGCGGTGTTTTAGTCATCTTGCCCATAAGGCGCGGTTACATAAGTGCCAAGTGATTCATAATCAAGTGACTCCAAAGTCCATCGGCATGGAGTTTCTTCATCGTTTTACACCGATATGACCTAAGCGGCGATTGCCACAAATAAGTTGCACCATCATTATCAACTCTGCATCTTTTGGTTTCAACATTATGAATATGTGTATCACTACTATCAAGATTAAGTAAAAACAAACCATTCTTCAATGGTGCATGACCATAAAAGATATTATTCATATAAATAGAACAACCATTATTCTCTGATTTAAATGAATAACCGTCTCGCATCAAACAAGATCCAGATATAATGTTCATGCTCAGCGATGGTACTAAATAACAATTATTTAGGTCTAATACTAATCCGAAGGTAGATGTAGAGGTAGCGTGCCATTGCGATCACATCGACTTTGGAACCATTTCCCAGCGCATCGTCACCTCGTCCTTAGCCAATCTTGGCAATCCGTAGCCCTGTTTGAGTTGCAAATATTAGCAGCAGAACCGGTATCAAATACCAGTGCTCTGCGGTATTAGTAAGGTACACATCAATAACAAGTATATCACATATACCTTTGTTAACCTTGCCATCCTTCTTATCCGCCAAATACTTGGGGCAGTTCCGCTTCGATTGACCAGCACTGCTTGCAATAGAAGCACTCGGTTTGAGAGCTTAGGACCAGACTTGGGTTTCTTCTCTTGATCAGCAACTTGCTTGCGCTCTTTTGAAGTTTCCTTTTCTTTCCTTTGCCCTTTTCTTGAAACTAGTGGTTTTGTTAACCATCAACACTTGATGCTCCTTTTGATTTCTACCTCCGACTTTCAGCATCGCGAAGAGCTCGGGCATAGTTTTGGTCATCCCTTGCATATTATAGTTCATCACGAAGCTCTTGTAGCTTGGTGGCGATGATTGGAGAATTACATCAATGGCGCAATCATCCGGAAGATTAACTCCAGTTGAATCAAGTGATTGTTATATCGGACATTACGAGTATATGCTCCTTGCAGAGAACCATTCTCCTCCATCTTACAGCTATAGAACTTATTGGAGACTTCATATCTCTCAATCCGGGCATTAGCTTGGAATATTAACTTCAACTCTGGAACATCTCATATGCTCCATGGTGTTCAAAAGCAACGTTGAAGTCCGGTTCTAAGCCGTAAAGCATGGCTGCTGAACTATAGAGTAGTCATCAGCTTTGCTTTGCGGGGCGTTCACAACCTGGCGCAGCCCTTACACCAGGCTGGCACCTAACGGTGCTTCGGGGCGTAATTCTTACATGCAGCAATAAGGATAATCCTCAAATTCGGACCCAGTCCGTGTAATTGCTACCATCATCTTTCAACTTTGCTTTCTCAAGGAGCATTAAAATTTAACGGAACAACAGCCACGAGCCATCTATCTACACATCATAGACAAGCAAGATACTATCGGTACTAAGTTCATGATAAATTTAAGTTCAATTAATCATATTACTTAAGAACTCCCACTTAGAAAATATCCTCAATTCTCTAAGTGATTGCGTGATCCATATCAACTACACCATGACCGATCATCACGTGTGATGGAGTAGTTTCAATGGTGAACATCAATATGTTGATCATATCTACTATATGATTCACGCTCGACCTTCGGTCTCCGTGTTCGAGGTCATATCTTATATGCATAGCTCGTCAAGTATAACCTGAGTATTCGCGTGTGCAACTGTTTTGCACCGTTGTATTTGAGCGTAGAACCTATCACACCCGATCATCACGTGGTGTCTCTACGAAGAACTTTCATAGCGGTGCATACTCGGGAGAACACTTCTTGATAATTTAGTAAGGATCATCTTATAATGCTACCGTCAATCAAAGCAAAATAAGATGCATAAAGGATTAACATCACATGCAATCAATATAAGTGATATGATATGGCCATCATCATCTTGTGCTTGTGATCTCCATCTCGAAGCTTACCGTCATGATCACCATCGTCACGGTAGCGACACCTTGATCTCCATCGTAGCATCGTTGTCGTCTAGCCAACTATTGCTTCTCGACTATCGCTACTGCTTAGTGATAAAGTAAAGCAATTACATGGCGTTGCATTTCATACAATAAGCGACAACCATATGGCTCCTGCCGATTGCCGATAACTTCGGTTACAAAACATGATCATCTCATACAATAAGATATAGCATCACGTCTTGACCATATCACATCACAACATGCCTGCAAAAACAAGTTAGGCGTCCTCTACTTTGTTGTTGCAAGTTTTACGTGGCTGCTACGGGCTGAGCAAGAACCGTTCTTACCTCGCATCAAAACCACAGCGATACTTCGTCAAATAGACTCCGTTTAACCTTCTCAAGGACGGGCGTATGCCTCGATTCAACTAAAGTGAGAGAGGCAGACACCCTTGATCACCTTTAAGCAGCGAGTGCTCTGGCGGTGAAACCAGTCTCGCGTAAGCGTCTGGCGTAATGTCGGTCCGGGCGCTTCATCTCACAATACCGCTGAACCAAAGTATGACATGCTGGTAGGTAGTATGACTTGTATAGCCCACAACTCACTTGTGTTCTACCGTGCATATGACATCAGCGCATAAAACCAGGCTCGGATGCCCTTTGTTGGGGAGCGTAGTAATTTCAAAAATTTTCCTACGATCACGCAAGACCATGGTGATGGCATAGCAGCGGCGGGAAGAATGTCGTCCGCGTACCCTCGTGAACCGAAAGCGGAGCGTTATAACAGCGGTTGATGTAGTAAATGCGTCTTCACGACCCGACCGATCCAAGCACGAGCGTCGGCACCTCCGAGTTCTGCACCGTTCAGCCCGATGGCGATCCCGGACTCCGATCCAGCAAAGTGTCGGGGATGAGTTCCGTCGACCTGACGGCGTGGTAGCGATGATGATGCTCCACCGGCGCGGGGCTTCGCCTAAGCTCATGACGATATGACTTCTCCAGCGCGGGGCCGCCTAAGCTCATGACGATATGACCGAAGTGGAATATGGTGGAAGGGGCACCGCTGCAGCTAAGAAATCAACTTGTGTGTTTTGGGGTGCTCCCTGCCCCGTATATAAAGAGCCAAGGGGAGGTGGCGGCCAGAGGAGGCGCGCAAGAGTCCTACTCCTCGGGGTGAGACTCCCCCAATCTAGTTGGAATAGGATTCCCGGAGAGAGAGAGAGAGGGGGCGGCCCACCTTTCCTAGTCCTAATAGGACTAGGGAAGAAAGGGCTTGACCACCTAGGGCTGGCCCTTCTCCTTTCCTCCAAGGCCCACTATGGGCCCATGTAGTTCCAGGGGTTCGGTAACCTCCGGTACTCGATAAATTCGATTTCACTCGGAACCTTTCCGATGTCAAATGTAGGCTTCAATATATCAATCTTTATGTCTCGACCATTTGAGACTCCTCGTCATATCCGTGATCACATCCGGGACTCGAACAACCTTGGTGCATCAATACTTATAAACTCATTATAGCATCATCGAAGCGTTAAGCGTGCGGACCCTACGGGTTCGAGAACTATGTAGACATGACCGAGACACCTCTCGGTCAATAACCAATAAGCGGGACCTGGATGCCCATATTGGCTCCTACATATTCTCGAAGATCTTTATCGGTCAGACCGCATAACAACATCGTTGTTCCCTTTGTCATCGGTATGTTACTTGCGAGATTGATCGTCGGTATCAATACCTAGTTCAATCTAGTTCTTGGCAAGTCTCTTTTCTCGTTCCGTAATACATCATCTCACAACTAACACATTTAGTTGCAATGCTTGCAAGGCTTATGTGATGTGCATTACCGAGAGGGCGAGAGATACCTCTCCAGAGCAATCGGATGACAAATCCTAATCTCGAAATATGCCAACCCAACATGTACCTTCGGAGACACTGTAATGTACCTTTATAATCACCCGATTCGTTGTGGCGTTTGGTAGCACCCAAAGTGTTCCTCGGGCAAGCAGGAGTTGCATAATCTCATAGTCATAGGAACATGTATAAGTCATGAAGAAAAGCACTAGCAACAAACTATACGATCAGGTGCTATGCTAATGGAATGGGTCATGTCAATCAGATCATTCAACCAATGATGTGATCCATTAATCAAATAACAACTCCTTGTTCATGGTTAGGAAACATAACCATCTTTGATTAACGAGCTAGTCAAGTAGAGGCATACTAGTGACACTCTGTAGGTTTATGTATTCACACATGTATTATGTTTCCGGTTAATACAATTCTAGCATGAATAATAAACATTTATCATGATATAAGAAATAAATAATAACATTTATTATTGCCTCTAGGGCATATTTCCGAGTGCATCACATTCAGAGCCGTAGAGAGTATTTTGCAAATTTCTTTGCAATGCTACTTGACAGCTACTCGTTTAATAAAAATCCACTTTCCAATATGTATCCAGATTGAGACTTCGAGTCATCTAGATAAGTGTTAAAACTTGCATCGGCGTAACCATTTAAAACTAACCCTTTTTACTTCCATAATCGAGAAACATATCCTTATTCCACTAAGGATAATTTTGAGATGTTCTGCCGCTCCATTGATCTACTCCTAGATCACTATTGCACTCCTTGTCAAACTTACGAGTGGTAGGGTATGCAATAGTTACATTACACAACATGACATACTTTATAGAACCTATGGCTGATGCATAAGGAATGACTTTCATTCTCTTTCTATCTTCTGCCGTGGTACGGGTTTTGAGTCTTACTCAATCTCACACCTTGTAACACAGGCAAGAACTCTTTCTTTATTATTCCATTTTGAACTACTTCAAAAACTTGTCAAGGTATGTATTCATTGAAAAACTTATCAAGCGTCTTGATCTATCTCTATAGATCTTGATGCTCAATATGTAAGCAACTTCACGAGGTCTTTCATTGAAAAACTCCTTTCAAACACTCCTTTATGCTTTGCAGAATAATTCTACATTATTTCCGATCAACAATATGTCATTCACATATACTTATCGAAAAGCTGTAGTGCTCCCTCACTTTCTTGTAAATACATGCCTTTCCAAAAATGCATGTAAAACCATATGCTTTGATCAACACATCAAGCGTATATTCCAACTCGAGATGCTTGCACCAGTCCATAGATGGATCGTTGGAGCTTGCACACTTTATTAGCACCTTTAGGATTGACAAAACCTTCTGGTTGCATCATATACAACTCTTCTTTAAGAAATCCATTAAGGAATGCAGTTTTGACATCCATTTGCCAAATTTTTCATAAAATGTGGCAATTGCTAACATGATTCGGACAGACTTAAGCATCAATACGGGTGAGAAAATCTCATTGTATTCAACACCTTGAACTTGTCAAAAACCTTTTTCGACAAGTCTAGCTTTGTAGATAGTAACACTACTATGGCATCTGTCTTCCTCTTGAAGATCCATTTATTTAACATGGCTTGCCGATCATGAACAAGTCAATCAAAATCCATACTTTGTTCTCATACATGGATCCCATCTCAGATTTCATGGCCTCAAGCCATTTCGCGGAATCTGGGCTCATCATCGCTTCCTCATAGTTCGTAGGTTCATCATGGTCTAGTAACATGACTTCTAGAATAGGGACTGTTCTGTTTTAGACAGATTCTGTTTTTGATGCATAGTTTGCTTGTTTTTGAAACTATCAATTTATATCAGTGGGTTAAGCCATGAAAAAGTTATATTACAGTAGACACCATGCAAAAACAAAATATGAGTTGGTTTGTAACAGTACTTATAGTAGTGATTTGCTTTATTATACTAACGGATCTTCTGAGGGTTTCTGTTGAAGTTTTGTGTGGATGTAGTGTCTAATCGAGGATGTTTGATGTGAGAAAAGAAGGAAGAAAGAGCTCAAGCTTGGGGATGCCCACACCCCAAGTAAATATTCAAGAGACTCAACTGTCTAAGCTTGGGGATGCTGGGGAGGCATCCTCTTTCTTCAACAAATATCGGTATGTTTCGGATTCGTTTCGTTCATGCGATATGTGCAAGTCTTAGTGTCTTTTGCAATTAGGTTTTATTTTTTCTTTTATGCACCATGCTGGTATGAGATAGTCCTTGGTTGATTTATAGAATGCTCATTGCACTTCACTAATATCTTTTGAGTATGGCTTTATAGAATGCTTCATGTGCTTCACTTATATCATTTGAAGTTTGGATTACTGTTTCTCTTTACATAGACAACCGCCATTTGTAGAATGCTCTTTTGGTTCACTTATATTTGTTAGGCGTGGGCATATCTTTTGTAGAAAGAATTATACTCTCTTGCTTCACTTATATCTATTTAGAGAGATGAGGGACTGGTCATTCACAGTTAGTCATAAAATCCTACATAAACTTGTAGATCGCTGAATATGATATGTTTGATTCCTTGCAATAGTTTTGCGATATAAAGATGGTGATATTAGAGTTATGCTAGTGAGTGGTTATGATTTGTAGAGACACTTGTGTTGAGGTTTGCAAGTCCGTAGCATGCGTATGGTAACGTTATTGACAAATTTGAAGCATGGGGTGTTTCTTTGATTGTCTTCCTTATGAGTGGCGGTCGGGGCGAGCGATGGTCTTTTCTACCAATCTATCCCCTAGGGGCATGCTTGATAATACTTTGCTTGAGGGCTAATAAACTTTTGCAATAAGTATATGAGTTCTTTATGACTAATGTGAGTCCATGGATTATCGCACTCTCACCCTTCCATCATTGCTAGCCTCTTGATGCCGTGCATACCCTTTCTCACCTCGAGTTGGTGCAAACTTGATGCATCAAACCCATGATACGATCGCTCTGTCACACATAAGCCTCATTATATCTTCCTCAAAACAGCCACCATACCTACCTATCATGGCATTTCCATAGCCATTCCGAGATATATTATGCAACTTCCATCATCATCATATACATGACTTGACCATTCATTGTCATATTTCTTTGCATGATCGTAAGATAGCTAGCATGATGTTTTCATGGCTTGTCCGTTTTTGATGTCATTGCTCGCTGATCATTGCACATCCTTACACCATCGGAGGAATTCATATAAGTCATATCTTTGTTCTAGATATCGAGTTGTAATATTGAGTTGTAAGTAAATAAAAGTGTGATGATCATCATTATTAGAGCATTGCCCGGTGAGGAAAGGATGATGGAGACTATGATTCCCCACAAGTCGGGATGAGACTCGGACGAAAAAAATAAAAAAAAATAAAAAAGAAAGGCCAAAAAAAGAAGGCCCAATAAAAAACAAAAAACATGAGAGAAAAGAAGAAGCAATGTTGTACTATCCTTTTACCACTTGTGCTTCAAAAGCACCATGTTCTTCATAGAGAGGTATCCTATGCTTTCACTTTTATATACTAGTTTGAATTTTGTTTATAGAACGGCTTGTATATTCCAACGATGGGCTTCTTCAAATGCCCTAGGTCTTCATGACAAGCAAGTTGGATGCACACCACTTAGTTTCAGTTTGAGCTTTCATACACTTATAGCTCTAGTGCATCATTGCATGGCAATCCCTATTCCTCGCATTGACATCAATTGATGGGCATCTCCATAGCCCGTTAATTAGCGCGTCGATGTGAGACTTTCTTTTGTCTTCTCCACCTCCATCATTATATTCTATTCCACCTATAGTGCTATATCCATGGCTTGCGCTCATGTATTGCGTGAGGGTTGAAAAGGCTGAAGCGCGTTAAAAGTATGAACCAATTGCTCGGCTTGTCATGGGGTTACTGCATGATGGGGCATTTTGTGTGACGAAAATGAAGCATGGCCAAACTGTATGATTTTGTAGGGATAAGCTTGCTTTGGCCTTGTTGTTTTGAAAAGACATGATTGCTTTATTAGTACGCTCGAAGTATTATTGTTTTATGTCAAATGATAGACTATTGCTGTGAATCACTTTCGTGTTTTAATAATCATGCCATGATTAGACATATGATCAAGATTATGCTAGCATTTCCACATCAAAATTATTCTTTTTATCATTTACCTACCGAGGGGCGAGCAGGAATTAAGCTTGGGGATGCTGATGCGTCTCCGTCATATCTATAATTTTATTGTTCCATGCCAATATTATTCACTTTCATATACTTTTTGGCAACTTTTTATATTATTTTTGGGACTAACATATTGATCCAATGCTGATGCCAGTTCTATGCATTTGCATGTTTTATGTTTCAGAATATCCATATCAAGCGGAGTCCAAGCGGGATAAAAGCAGACGGAGCTTATTTTGGAAAATATGGAAAATTCGGAAGAAAATTCACGAGGCGGTGCAGAGGTGGTCACGAGACGAGCGCGCCCCCAGGCGCACCTACCCTCGTGAGCCTTGTAAAGCGGTTGATGCTCTTCTTTGCATAAGAAAGATACTATTGGAAAAAAAATCACGAAAAGGTTTCAACCAATCAGTTACGGATATCCATATATCGCGAAGCGGTGAAAGCGAGCGAGCGAGCAGCGAAACAGAGATAGATCCAATCTGGAGGTCTCGCCTTCCCAAGCCATGGGAGCCAAGGAGGAGGAAACCCTCCTCCCATCTAGGAGGAGGTTAAGAAAGAAGAAGAAGGGGCTCTCTCCCCTTGCTTCAGTGGCGGGGCGCGCTGAGAATATCATCATCACATGATCTTCATCAACACCGTCATCATCTTCACAACATCTCCATCACCTTCCCTTGTATATTCAGCGGTCCTCTCCCAACCCGCTGTACCCTCTACTTGAACATGGTGCTTTATGCTTCATATTATTATCAATGATGTGTTGCCATCCTATGATGTCGAGTAGATTTTAGTTGTCCTATCGGTTATTGATGGTGCTATGATTGATTTGAGTTGCATGTTTTATTATTGGTGCTGTACTATGGTGCCCTCCGTGTCGGCATAGCGTGATTCCTGCTGTAGGGTGTTGCAATGCATTCGTGATTAAGCTTATAGTGGGTTAGTGGTGGTGAAACACAAACCCGAGTAAGTAGGTTGTTCGTATGGGATAAAGGGTCTTGATGCTTTAATGCTATGTTTGGTTTTACCTTAATGAATCTTTAGTAGTTGCGGATGCTTGCTGAGTTCAATCATAAGTGCATATGATCCAAGTAGAGAAAGTATGTTAGCTTATGCCTCTCCCTCAAATAGAATTGCAATACGATTATCGGTCTAGTAACATAGTCAGTTGCCTAGGGACAATTCCACAACTCTACCACCACTTTTCTACACTCGCCATATTTACTTTAGTTGTGTCTTTATCTAAACAGCCCCTAGTTTTATTTACGTGTTCTTTACTTTCTTGCAAGCCTATCCAAAACACCTACAAAGTACTTCTAGTTTCATACTTGTTCTAGGTAAGCGAGCGTCAAGTTAATACGTGAAGTTGCATCGGTGGTCGATAGAACTTTAGGAATATTTGTTCTACCTTTGCTCTCGTGGGTTCGACACTCTTACATATCGAAAACTGTTGCGATCCCTATAATTGTGGGTTATCAAGAATGTGTGCACCGAGAACAACAAGGGAGGCTG
Organism: Aegilops longissima; assembly: GCA_021605205.1. NCBI lineage: Eukaryota > Viridiplantae > Streptophyta > Magnoliopsida > Poales > Poaceae > Aegilops > Aegilops longissima. The sequence continues at coordinate 25,695 of JAHIAM010007093.1, forward strand.
AGGAGTCGGATTAGGGGTGTCGGATAGCGAACTATAACCTTTGGCGGACTCTGGACTATGAAGATACAAGATTGAAGACTTACGTTCGGTGTCCGGGATGGGAATTTCCTTGGCGTGGAAGGCAAGCTTGGCGATACGGATATGTAGATCTCCTCCCATTGTAACCGACTCTGTGTAACACTAGCCCTCTCCGGTGTCTATATAAACGGAGGGTTTTTAGTCCGTGGGGCGAACAACAATCATACCATAGGCTAGCTTCTAGGGTTTAGCCTCTGATCTCGTGGTAGATCTACTCTTGTACTACCCATATCATCAATAATCAAGCAGGAGTAGGGTTTTACCTCCATCGAGAAGGCCGAACACAGTAAAAACATCGTGTCCCCTTGCCTCCTGTTACCATCCGCCTAGGCGCCGATTCGGGACCCCCTACCGAGATCCGCGGTTTGACACCGACATTGGTGCTTTCATTGAGAGTTCCGTTGTGCCGTGCCATCAGGAAGGATGCTGTTGGAGGCGTAGTAATTTCAAAAATTTCTCACACCGCAAGAATCATGGTGATGGCATAGCAGAGAGGAGAGTGTATGTCCGCATGCCTCGTGAGCTAAGGAGCGCGTTATAACAACGCGGTTGATGTAGTGTTGCGTCTTCACGATCCGACCGATCCAAGTACGAGCATACGACACCTCGAGTTCAGCACCGTTCAGCTCGATGGCGATCCCGGGCTCCGATCAAAAGCGTCGAGGATGAGTTTCGTCGGCCGCACGGCGTGGTAGCGATAATGATGCTCCTGACGCAGGGCTTCCTAAGCTCCGCTGACGATATGACTTTACCGGCGCGGGCCGCCTAAGCTCATAGCGATATGACCAGTGGAATATGGTGGAGGGGGACACGCCTGCGGCTAAGGCGATCCGTAGATCAACTTGTGTGTCATGGGGTGCCCCACCTTTGCGTATATAAAGGAGCAAGGGAGGAGGCCGGCCCTAGGAGGCGCGCATGTGTGAGTCCTACTAGGACTCCCTAGTCCTAGTAGGATTCCACCTCCTTGTTGGAGTAGGAGAAGGGAAGAGGGAGAGGAGAAGAAAGGGGGCTGCGCCCTTGTCCAATCGGACCAGAGGCAGGCCTCCTCCCTTTAGCCTCTCCTCTATTCGTATATTTAATAAAGCCCATATGATGAATTCCCATAACTCTCGGTACTCGAAAAATACCGAATCACTCGGAACCTCCGAACTCGAATATGTCGTCAATATATCGATCTTTCGTCTCGACCATTTGAGACTCCTCGTCATGTCCCGATCTCATGGACTCCGAACTCCTTCGTACATCAAAACTCATAAACTCATAATATAACTATCATTGACACCTTAAGGCGTCACGGACCCTACGGGTTCGAGAACTATGTAGATATGACCTAGAACTATTCTTGGTCAATAACCAATAAGCGGAACCTGGATGCCCATATTGGCTCCTACATATTCCACGAAGATCTTTATTGGTTGACCGCAACAACATACTTTGTTCCCTTTGTCATCGGTATGTTACTTGCCCGAGATTCGATCATTAAATCAATACCTAGTTCAATCTCGTTACGGCAAGTCTCTTTACTAGTTACGTAATGCATCATTCGTAACTAACATTAGCTACATTGCTTGCAAGGCTTATAGTGATGTGCATTGGAAGGGCGAGATACCTCTCCGACAATCGGATGACAAAACCTAATCTCGAAATCGCCAACCCAACATGTACCTTTAGAGACCTGTAGTATTCCTTTATAATCACCCGATTCACGTTGTGGCGTTTGGTAGCACCAAAGTGTTCCTCCGTTAAGCAGGTTGCATAATCTCATAGTTACGGGAACATGTATAAGTCATGAAAGAAAGCAATAACAATATATTAAGCGATCAAGTGCTAGGCTAACGGAATGGGTCATGTCAATCACATCATTCTCCTAATGATGTGATCCTTAATCATATGACAACTCATGTCTATGGTTGAAACATAACCATCTTCGATTAACGAGCTAGTCAGTAGAGGCATACTAGTGACACTCTGTTTGTCTATGTATTCACATGTATTATTCCGGTTAATACAATTCTAGCATGAATAATAAACATTTATCATGATATAAGGAAATAAATAATAACTTTATTATTGCCTCTAGGGCATATTTCCTTAGTCCCACTTTCAGTCAATAATCTAGTTCACATCGCCATGTGATTTAACATCAATAGTTCACATCTATATGTGGTTAACACCCATAGTTCACATCAACATGTCCAACACCCGGGTTTACTAGAGTCGGTAATCTAGTTCACATCGCTATGTGATTAACACCCAAGAGTACTAAGGTGTGATTGTTGGGGGCGTAGTAATTTCAAAAATTTTCCCTACGATCACGCCAAGACCATGGTGATGGCATATAGCGGGAAGAGTGTAGTCCGTACCCTCGTGAACCCGGCGAGGCGTTATAACAACGGTTGATGATGTAGTCGCGTCTTCACGAAGATAGTAATGATAGTAACACTTACTTGTGGGGCCATTAAGTCATATTGGTATAAAAGGCATGAAGAAGCTCCATCTTGATGGATCTTTGGACTCACTTTCGTTTTGAAAAGTTTGAGACATGGAACCATGCTTTTTTACTCATGAAGAAACTCCATGCGGATGGATCGTTTGGACTCACTTGATTTTGAATCACGAGATATCAAATCATACCACATGAGCAAGATGGTGAAAAGCCTCGGTTTATAAGATGGAACAAAGGTAAAACTTTGTTGGAAGTAACACATTTTGATGTGTGCAGTCCAATGAGTCTTTGAGCATCAGATGAATATCGTTATGTTGACTTCACGGATGATTAGAGTAGATATTGAGTATATTTACTTGATGAAACCACGAGACTGAATTTTGAATGGTTCAAGTAATTTGAGTGAAGTTGAAGATCATCGTGACAAAGGATAGAATTTATGATATGATCATAGAGATAAATTCGAAATTCGAGTTTTGGCACACAATTAAGACATTGTGCAAATTGTTTCAAATTCACGAACACCATAGTGTGATGGTGTGTCAAACATCATAGTTGCAACCTATTGGATATGGGCGTACCATGATGTCTCTTATCAATAACTATCGTTCATGGGTTAGGCATTAGAGACAACCGCACTCACTTTAATAGGGCAACCCGTAATTCCGTTGAGATGACCCGTATAAACTATGGTTTAGAAAACCTAAGGTTCATTTCTTAAAGGTTTGGGGCTCGCTTATGGGAAAATTTGGTTGATAAGCTCGAACCAGCGGACAAAATGCATCTTCATAGGACACCCAAAGCGGTTGGGTATACCTCCTAATTCAGATCCGGAAGCAATAGGGTTGTTTCTTGAATCGGGTCCTTTCTCGAGGAAAATTGTCTCGAAAAGATGAGTGGGAGGAAGGTGGAGACTTGATGAGGTTATTGAACCATCACTTCAACTAGTGTGTAGAGGGCCAGGAAGTTGTTCGTGGCACCCACCAATTGAAGTAGAAGCTTATGATAGTGATCATGAAGTTTGGATCAAGTCACTACCGTCCTGTGGGTGACAAGGATCGTACTACTTAGGTGGTACGCAATCCTGTCTTGAAGGTCATGTTGCTAGACAACAATGAGCCTAAGCTATGGAGAAAATGGTAGGCCCAAATTCCGACAAATGGTTAGAAACCATGAAATCCGGGGATCCATGTATCATAACAAAGCATGGACTTTGGTGGACTTGCCCGATGATGGGCCATTGAAATAAATGGGTCTTTAAGAAGAAAGGCGGACATGGGCGGTAATGTCACCTTCTATGAAGCTCGACTTGTGGCAAGAGTTTTCCAAGTTCAAGGAGTTGACTCGATGAGATTTTCTCATCCTGGCGATCTTAATCGTCGGAATCATGTTAGCATTAGCTGCATTTAAATCTGGGATGGATGTCAACGAGTTTCCTTACGGTTCGTAAGGAAAAGGTTGTATGTATACAATCGGAAAAGTTTTGTCGATCCTAAGGATGCTAAAAGGTATGCTAGCTCAGCGATCCTTCTAAGGCGGAAGTAAGCATCTCGGATTGGAATATGTTTGATGAGATGATCAAATTTGGGTTTATCAAGTTTATGAAACTTGTATTTCCAAAGAAGTGATGGGAGCACTATAGAATTTCGATGAGTATATGTTGTTGACATATTGGTGATCGAAATGATGTAAATTACTAAAGCATATAGGGTTAAAGTGTTTTCAAGTGAAAACCTGGATTAAGCTACTTGAACATTGAGCATCAAGATCTATGAGGATAGATCAAAAGCTCAATAGTACTTTCAAATAAGCACATACCTTGACATGATT
>JAHIAM010007094.1:0-45059 GCA_021605205.1 Aegilops longissima
GAAATTGAAGAGTTGAATTAGATATAATCAGGGATGTGATGTACCTGCTCGTTGCGCATGCTACTCTTGCAAGCTGCGTTGTCCGTTCTTGCATAGCTTCGAGCCATGCCCGTCTTTGCCGCGCTGCCTCCCATGAGCTACACCAGGGTTGGATCTTCATCTTCTTGTCCTTCCGTTAAGCTTGAAGCCGGTGACCGCCCTCAACGAGTAGCGAGGAAATCTTTGATGGTCTGTCAATGGCGGCTAGGTTAGGGCGAACTAAATGGAGGTGGAAGCGAATGAATTGGGATTTTCTCTTGTCGTCGATATGGGGCGCTCATTTGGGCCTGAGCTTGCTATAGGGCCTGCCTTGCACTTATGTTATTGGCCCATCAAATTGAAACATTTTCTTCATTTTTACATTGCCTGCTCGTGCATTGGGACAAACAAAACTAAGCGTGGGCCAACTGGATGACTCAAAGTAGGTGCACACTTTCCGACCACAGAGGCGGCCGCCCATACCAGCCCCTATGGTGGCGTCGCCCCTTTAGCGTGTATGATTGGATAGTGAAAAATATTCGGTAGCTTTTGATTTACCAGAATGGTTGAATTTCTTGTTGCTATGAGCTGAGTTCGCCAATAATGTGAAGGATGCCGTCTTTTCATCCTATTGTAGATTGCTTAGATCTCGATATGCCAAAAGTAATCACATGAAATATCTGATAAAAGCCGTGTGATGTGTTTGGCTACAACTAGTACGACTACGTCCTCTGTCACGCCCAAGATGCGACCCTATCCTAAAGGAACTCGAAGGTCCCACCAAGGATAGAAAGCGCATCTTGAAGCGCAACTTTAAGGTGGATATCATTACATCGACATTACATAATAGTGGGGATACATCCAATACATACAACGTCACATGAATACAACAATACAACATACAAGATCAACATCCGACTACGGATGAAACATAAACGAAACTCAAACAATATCCACCACTGCTAGCCCGGGCTGCCGGCACAGAACCTATCCCTCATCGACAAAGAAGAAGAAGGACTCCAAAACAAGCAAACATCGCTCTCGCGTCATGATCATCGCAAACATGTACACAACTGTTGGTGTAGCAATCTGTGAGCCACGAGGACTCAACAATCCCATTACCATGGGTATCAAGACTAGCAAAAGCTTAATGGGAAAGGAAGGGATAAAGTGGTGAGGTTGCGTGGCGCCTAAGCATATATGGTGGCTAACATCACTGCAAATGAGGCGAGAAGAGAAACAAAGGCAGTCGTCAACTAGTAATGATCAAGAAGTGATCCTGAACTCCTACTTACGTCGGACATAACCCGAAACCGTGTTCTCCTCTCGATCAACCCGAAAAGAGATACTCACAGTTACGCTACGGTTAGTGTATTTTAGAAGGTTTACTTCAAGTTTACTACAACGGATATTAACAAATTCCCATCGCCACATAACATGGGCATGGCTTTGAAAGTTCAAACCCTGCGGGGGTGTCCCAACAGCCCATGATAAGCTCTCGCGATCAACGAAGGATATTCCTTCTCCCGGAAGACCGATCAGTCTCGAGAATCCCGGCTACAAGACATTTCGACAGACAATAGAACAAGACCAGCAGAGACCGCCCGATCTTATGAAACAATCCCGATAGGAGCTACACATATCTCGTTCTCAAGGCAACACCGGATGAGACAGGCTCTGAGTAAAACCAGGCCTCGAGTTTCCCGTGGTGGCCCTTGGTGGCTCAGTTGAGCCAACACTTAGAAGCAACTGGCAGGGGGGCTAAAATAAAGATGACCCTCGGGTTGGCCGACCAAGGAAAGGTATAGGTGGTGGTGAGGCAAATGGTAAAACCAAGGTTGGGCCTTCTTTGGAGGAGTTTTATTCAAAGAGAAGCTGTCAAGGGGTCCATAAATCACCCAAGCGTTAGGGGCGCAAAATCCGGGAACATAATACCGATATGGCGGAAACTAGAGGCGGCGAGTGGAACAAAACACCGGGCATAAGCCGAGCCTTCCACCCTTTACCAAGTATATAGATGCATTAATAATATAAGAGATATTGTGATATCCCAACATAAAACATAATCCAACATGGAGCAATCTTCATCTTCACCGCAACTAACAGCGCTATAAGAGGGCTGAGCAAAAGCGGTAACATAGCCAAACAACGGTTTGCTAGGAAAGATGACAACAGTTAGAGGTTCATGGCAATTTGGGAGGCTTGAGCAGCAAGTGGTAGATGTACGCAGCATAGCGATAGAGCGAAGCAACTAGCATAGCAATGATAGTAATGAGATCCAAGGTGGCGGTCATCTTGCCGAAATCCATAAGGAAGAAGAACGAGTCCATGAAGAAGATGAGCAGGAGTAGTCGAGCGAATCCTCACAATCGCAACAATACGAGAACTAGGAAGCAACACGGAAAGAAACAAGGAACATGATAAATGCGAGCATAAACATGGCACGATGCACAATCAAGTATGATGCATGTCCGGTTTAATGAGGCATGGCATGGCAAAGTGCAACAAACAATACTACAAATTAAGTGGAGCTCAATATGCTCTGAGTTGCATATTGACAAAACACCACATTGACATATTTAGTTTAATCTCGTTTAAGCTACAAACAATATTAAATGTTGTTAAATATGTCAAGAGGTGAAGCATAAGTAAACTATCTATTTAGACAAGTTTAAATGAGTAGGAACAACAAACAACAATTCGGAAAAATCCTCATGAGCAATATTTTAGATTCGGTGCTGTTCTACCCTAAAACATATTTTATTGTTGTTAAACAGGAAAATAAACTGCACCATGTTAAACTAGGCATTTTTCACCCATTTACATATAAAGTTTATTTAAAACCGAGCTACGATTATTTAGTTATGAAATAAATCATTTTAACATGGCATTTGAGCAAATTTAAACAAACAACATTTTAAGCATTTTAAACATGAATGAAAGTGGCATATTATGAAACTAGATGAAATTCTAAGTATTTTACATATATAAATCATTTTAATATGATGCACAGTTCATGAGTTATTATATGCATGAAGTTCAAGGGTTTTTACAAAAGCTGTAATACTCTGGATAATGTCTAAATTCATGAGCGGAAAAAACACAACAGGCTGAATCTGGTTGGCCCAATCGGTGAAAAAAACAAAAGTATTTGGGGGGCTGCTCACCCATGGGCCATGACCAGATCGGAGGTGAGGTGGTAGGAAGGGCTGGGCAGAAACCAGGCTAAAGCTGGGTCGGATCTGGAGAGCAATTGCAAGAACACGCTGGCGGTCCACGAGATGGAAGCGGGGAGGTCGATCACGGTCAGCAATGGGCGGCCAGGAAGCGAAGGAGGCAGCGCCATGGCGAGAGAGCAGCTGGCAACAGCAGGACTTCTTGGCGGGAGCAGCGGCTGGGAAGCCAGGTCAGCGAGGTGGTGGCGGATCCAGCGGTGCAGCGCCGAGACGAGAGGCCGATGGGCGGATCCGTGACAGCGTGCGGTTGGTGCAGCCATGGCAGAGGCGAGCTTTGTCCGTTTCTGACGGAAAAAGCGAACAAGAAAGGGAGGAGATTAGAGGAGGAAGGAGGAGCAATGGAAGAAAAGAAAGAGCAAGGGAAGGCAACACTCATCTGCTGGCTCCGGGGCTAGCAGACTTGCTTTCAGAGTGGAGCAGGCGCTTGCAGCTGCAGTTGGAGGAGACAGAGAGAAGCCGGGCCTCGGCGGCAGCCGGAGGCGAGAGAGGGCGGGGTTGACCGGAACTCGCTGGTGTGCTCAGGAGCCCTCGGCAGAAGGCGAGGCTGTGGTGCTGACAGGGTCGGCTGCAGGTGGCCGGAGGCTGGCAGGGAGTGGCTGGCAGCAGAACTTCTCGCGGGGGGACAGCAAAGGCGGCTAGGAGGAGGGCGCCGGGCTCAGTGGTGCTCCGAGGTCGAGGTGGGGCCAGGGACGAGGCATGGCTCGAGCAAGAGAAGGAGGCGTTCACGAGATTGAGGCGAGGCTGCGATGGTTGGGGATGGATCCGAGAAGGAAGCGGGAGGCTGGCCTCGGTGGTGGTTAGGCGAGGGATCGAGGGAGATCGGTGAGGATCCCGATGAAGAAAGTGGCGGCGGTAGGGGCAGGATGGATGGGACATCTCCTAGATTTTAGGGTTGATCTATTTATATAGCAAGTGGGGTAGGTTTAGGGGTATTTGGTCCCTCCGATCGTGTCAGACGGTTGAGAAATAAATAGGTAGGGAGTCCAAATAAACGGAGATATTTCATAGATGTTTGGGGATGATCTGAATGCAATGCATGTGGCGACTAGGCGGTTGGGTTGAACAGTTTTGGACACCCCATAAGAGAATTCGGTGGTTGTCTGCAGAGAGGTTAGGTGGTTTGACAAGAGGAAGCGAAAACAAAGACAATGGAGTCGACGAAAGGCCATGGGGACAAGGAGGTTTTGTTGGTCTCGGAGAAAGAGAAAAGAGGGTCAATTAGTGCGAGAGAAGGTCAACAAGGACAAGCGGTGCGATAACAGGTCGGCGAAGACAAAAGAGAAGCGATAACTTCTGAGCGGCTACGAGGTTTTATGAAAACATGCGGATGCAATGCGGATGATCACGATGATGAAATGCATGACATGAACAAAATGCAAAGCGAAAGACAAAAACCAACCACGGAGAAAATAATATATCGCATCTCCGGAAAAGGCAAGAGTTGGAGTTACGAATATGGAAAGTTGTATCCAGGCGTTACAACACTCCACCACTACGAGAGGATCTCGTCGAGATCTAGGATGGCACCGGAGAGAAAGCGGAAGAGGAAGATAAGAGGTAAACTAAGTTGCTTCTTTGTGCAGAGTGAAACCACGGACCTTGAGAGGTTGAGCAATTTAAAGAAAGAGTACAACAGAGATGAGCGAGATTGCAAACAATCACAGCCGAAAAGAGGAACAAGAGTATTACGAGAACTTGAAGGTTGAAAGACATGAATCAAGAGTTTAATGGACAAGATAGAATTTGAAACCACTCGGTTGAAAACCAGATAGAGAAGGAATAAGATTGATATAATTTGGGCAGCACTCCAACTAAAATAAGAAGGAAAACTTGATAAGATGAAAAGAACTTGAAGAGATGACACAACACTCGGTTAAATGGATAAGTAAGAAAATAACATGATCTTGACAAAAGCGAGGTGATGGGTGAAGAGACAACGTCGCAATGCCTCCGGATGAAAGAAAGAATGGAATGAAATGAGCGGAGAGAAACAAGATCTTGAGAGAGCACGCTTACAACAAATGCTAGAGCGGAGTTGTTGGATTATCAACAACGAAAGGATAATCTTGATGTGGGCTTATGAAAGACAACTCAAAATTATGAGGTGACAAGCGACCACTAAAGGAAGCCACTGGTTTGAGTGAGAGCACCAAAGGCGATGAAAACTTCTTTCACCAAGAGAATAGGAAAACTTGGATCATTGATAAGCACCATAATAGCAACATTCCTTAGGGAAGGCTTTAGGTGAAATATGACCCAAGATGACTCCACCAAAGGATTGATGGATTTAAAATACCTCATTCTTGACAACATGTGGATCATGAAACGAGGAGAAATTGCCAAGGATGACATAACACCATCTCCAAAGATAAGGTAGAAAGAATTGCACTTGAAATGTAAGAAGAAGAATACTTGCAGCCTCAAAACAAAACATGTGTTGAACACCATGTTTATTTTAGAGTGTAGCTTGGCGGATCATGACTCCGAGATAAAAACTTGAAGAACAATTGAAGAATGAAAGGAGTCGTTGATGAACCACCATGTAGAGCCTCCAGTAAGCAAAAGGATGAAAAGAATAGGATCCAAGCCTAGAAATGATTTAGAAGGAGCTTTGCGATGAGATAATGCCGAAAACTTGGAACTCTAGAAAAGAAAGGTGAATCAATCGAACCGAGAATTACTTCATCATGAACAATCTCCGGAAGAAAAGAATTGAATCACCTCGAGGAAATAAGAATAAGGTTTATTGCATGCTTATCCTTCATCAAATTAAATTGATGGCAAGCAATGGATTTTGCATACTACTTATTCCCGTAGAAAGGATTAAGAGAGATATAGCGCAACCTTGAGAAGGTATTGATGGAACCACGGTGGAATTGAAAAAAACGAATGAATTGATACGATAATCAAGGAAAGAAATATTGAGCGAACCATCGTAAGAATTGAAAATGAGCGTAGCAAAGGCACAATTCACGGGAAGAATTGGAAAGCGAATGAAGATGCTTGAGAGAATTTAGATACAAGAGAATGAAGAGATCATGAACTGATTAGAGGATATTTGAGCGATTCACGGTAAGATTTGGAGCGAGAGTGAAGGCTGAGAATGAGGAATTATGACATGATGGCCTCTGGAGGAAAGAAATGGGAACAACTCATGAAATGCTCAGGATGGGTAAAGAATTCTCTGTCGAAAAGAATTATGAGAGAATGGCATCAAATTTGAACTATGCATCTTTGGAAGAAACGGGTAAGATTTAAGAGGAACTCTTCTTGGTCTTCAAGCTGCGAGAATGCGAGGAAACACCACCAAATTGTTGAGAAACTCGGAAGGATTAAAGAGGAAAGGTTGAGCGGAGGTGAAAAGAATTTGAAAGCGGCCTAGGAGAAGGCATGTGGTGATGAAAATTCATTCTTCGTCAAACTTGAAATGAATTTGCGAATGTCTCCGGAATAATTAGAAGAGTCGAGGTAAGATCACAGGAAAAGACACATGGGTTAGGGCCCTCAAAAGAAAACACCATTGAACAATTTTAAAGAGAGGTTGCACGGTTGAATTAAATGGCTTGAATGAGATAACAACCTCAAAATAACTTGAGCGGATCTGGAATGAAAAGGCAGGCCTTACGAGATATCTTCAACACTCGGAACAAATGAATAGCGAGAAGTGAATGATTAAGAGTGCGTCGGCATGAGAAAGCATTAGAATCGAGAAAGGAATATGATGAATATCGAAGCTTGAATTAAGTCCACGGAAAAGAATACGAGAATGAAGAATGATGAACTTGGAGTTGTTGAGCATCTTCATGAGAATCACCGGATAAGAACATTGAAAGAAAAGAATGAAGAAACTTCACATGAATAAATGGATACTTGATTAAAAAATCTGAGTCCTTGAAGAAAAAGGGTGGGGGCGGGAAAACAAAGGCAACTTGGGACGGATGGGACAAACACCATTGAGAAAACTTGGAATTTATCTTGCGGATGTTGAAATGATCGGATCCACTTAAAGAAAACCGCCCGGTTGGAAAAGAATTAACATGGCGACCTCGATGATCAAGAAGGATTAGTATTCACATAGCAATATGAGAACACCATTTAGGGAAGGTATGGATTCAACATTTGACTTTGAAGCAACTTGAATACCACAAATAAAACAAAACAAAGGATTTGGCTTGCAGAATAAGCCGGAACAAATACATATGATAGAGATTTACCCAATCTCATATCATGCATTTGTCGGAAAGATATTCTAGGAGCTACTTGAATTCCCACCTATAAACTCCGGAACTTTACGGTTATGCAATCTGGTGTTGGGGATCTGAGGGGACACAAAATATATCACCCAAACTAACAATACCTAGATCCATGTGTGTCCAATCAACGCATAACCAAGAAAACTCCGGAAATCGTGTACCTCAACCTTGAAAAGCATCCGATTATACAAGCTATGGCAATACTCCCGAACTCCCAGTCTTGGGTGGCGTCGAGGTTATCTCACCAACAAGCGCATAAAAGAGATTTTCGATGTCGGCAAAACTCAGGTATTCAGGCTGCGATAAAATTGTGGCGACAACACCTCGGAGCTCAACTCCCGGGACACTTACAACCCTAAATGTCGGGAGGCACCAAGAACAATATTCTCGTCACAAGACTATCGGAACGATCCCAAGATACCGCATGATCCTAAAAAATTTCGTGAAATTTGAGGAGAGGAAAGACAAAACATCTCGTCAGGAGGCCTCACCGGAGGCGGCAGAAGGGATGAGGAGTAAAAGAATCCTACTCTACGATATATATAATCCTAAGACTCAAAATAGTTTTCTTCTAGACTCAACAACGGACAACAAACAAAGGGGCTCCTATGGTGGTCGAGGCTCGATACCAACTTGTCACGCCCAAGATGCGACCCTATCCTAAAAGGAACTCGAAGGTCCCACCAAGATAGAAGCACATCTTGAAGGCAGCTTTTGCAAGGTGGATATCATTACATCGACATTACATAATAGTGGGGATAGATCCAATACATACAACGTCACATGAATACAACAATACAACATACAAGATCGACATCCAACTACGGATGAAACATAAGCAAAACTCAAACAATATCCACCACTGCTAGCCAGGCTGCCGACACTGGAACCTATCCCTTGATCGCGAAGAAGAAGAAGGACTCCAAAACAAGCAAACATCGCTCTCGTGTCATGATCATATAAACCTGTACCTGCAAGCTGTTGGTGTAGCAATCATGAGCCCGAGGACTCAGCAATCCATTACCATGGGTATCAAGACTAAGCAAAGCTTAATGGGAAAGGAAGGGATAAAGTGGTGAGGTTGCAGGAGGCGGCTAAGCATATATGGCGGCTAACATACATAAATGAGGCGAAGAGAAACAAAAGGCGATTCGTCAACTAGTAATGATCAAGAAGTGATCACGAACTCCTACTTACGTCGGACATAACCCGAAACCGTGTTCTCCTCTCGATCAACCCGAAAAGAGACACTCTGATTCACCTTTACGGTTGGTGTATTTTAGAAGGTTTACTTCAAGTTTACTACAACGGATATTAACAAATTCCCATCGCCACATAACGCGGGCACGGCTTTGAAAGTTCAAACCTGCGGGTGTCCCAACAGCCCATGATAAGCTCTCGCGATCAACGAAGGATATTCCTTCTCCCGGGAAGACCGATCGGTCTCGGAATCCTTGCTACAAGACATTTCGACGACAATAAAACAAGACCAGCAAGACCGCCCGATCTTGCCGACAATCCCGATAGGAGCTGCACATATCTCGTTCTCGGGGCAACACGGATGAGACAGACTCTGAGTAAAACCAGGCCTCGAGTTTCCCCATGGTGGCCCAGTGGTGGCTCAGTTCGAGGCCAACACTTAGAAAGCAACGGCGGGGGCTAAAATAAAGATGACCCTCGGGTTGGCCGACCCAAGGGAAAGGTATAGGTGGTGGTGAGGCAAATGGTAAAACCAAGGTTGGGCCTTCTTTGGAGAGTTTATTCAAAGAAAACTGTCAAAGGGTCCATAAATCACCCAACCGCGTTAGGGGCGCAAAATCCGGGAACATAATACCGATATGGCGGAAACTAGAGGCGGCAAAGTGGAACAAAACACCGGGCATAAGGCCGAGCCTTCCACCCTTTACCAAGTATATAGATGCATTAATAATATAAGAGATATTGTGATATCCCAACATAAAACATAATCCAACATGGAGCAATCTTCATCTTCACTGCAACTAACAGCAGCTATAAGAGGGCTGAGCAAAAGCGGTAACATAGCCAAACAACGGTTTGCTAGGAAGGATGACAAAGGTTAGAGGTTCATGGCAATTTGGGAGGCTTGAGCACAAGTGGTAGAGTAGCGCAGCATAGCGATAGAGCGAAGCAACTAGCATAGCAATGATAGTAATGAGATCCAAGGTGGCGGTCATCTTGCACGAAATCCCATAGGAAGAAGCGAGTCCATGAAGAAGATGAGCAGGAGTAGTCGAGCGAATCCTCACAATCGCAACAATACGGAACTAGGAAGCAACACGGAAAGAAACAAACAACATGATAAATGCACAAGCATAAACATGGCACGATGCACAATCAAGTATGATGCATGTCCGGTTTAATGAGGCATGGCATGGCAAAGTGCAACAAACAATACTACAAATTAAGTGGAGCTCAATATGCAGCAGAGTTGCATATTGACAAAACACCACATTGACATATTTAGTTTAATCTCGTTTAAGCTAACAAACAATATTAAATGTTGTTAAATATGGCAAGAGGTGAAGCATAAGTAAACTATCTATTTAGGCAAGTTTAAATGAGTAGGAACAACAAACAACAATTCGGAAAAATCCTCATGAGCAATATTTTAGATTCGGTTGCTGTTCTTCCCTAAAACATATTTTATTGTTGTTGAACAGGAAAATAAACTGCACCATGTTAAACTAGGCATTTTTCCACCCCATTTACATATAAAGTTTATTTAAAACCGAGCTCACGATTATTTAGTTATGCAATAAATCATTCTAACATGGCATTTTAGCAAATTTAAACAAACAGCATTTTAAGCATTTTAAACATGAATGAAAGTGGCATATTATGAAACTAGATGAAATTCTAAGTATTTTACATATATAAATCATTTTAATATGATGCACGGTTCATGAGTTATTATATGCATGAAGTTCAAGGGTTTTTACGCAAAGCTGTAATACTCTGGATAATGTCTAAATTACAGCGGGGAAAAAACACAGCAGGCTGAATCTGGTTGGCCCAATCGGTGAAAAAAAAGCAGAGGCGCTGGGGGCTGCTCACCCATGGGCCATGACCAGATCGGAGGTGAGGTGAGGTAGGAAGGGGCTGGTGGGCAGAAACCAGGCTAATTGGGCGGATCTGGAGCCTTGCAAGGACACGCTGGCGAGTCCACGAGATGGGCCGAGGGGAGGTCGATCACAGTCAGCAGGCGGCGGGGAAGCGAGAGAGGCCTAAGCGCCATGGCAGAGGCAACATGACAGCGGGACTTCTTGGCAGGGCAGCGGTAGCAGAAGGCTGCCGGTCGGCGAGTGGTGGCGGATCCCGCGGTGCAGCCCGAGCAGAAGGCTGATGGGGCGGATCCGACGGCGACTTGCGGTTGGTGCGGCCATGGCAGCGGAGGCGAGCCGTCCGTTTCACGACAAACAAAGAAAGCGAACAAGAAAGGGAGGAGATTAGAGGAGAAAGGAGGGAGCAATGGAAGAAAAGAAAGAGCAAGGGAAGGGCAACACTCATCTGCGGCTCGGGGAGTTCAGCTTGCTCGGGTGGAGCGAGGCGTTCTTGTGCTGCAGTTGGAGGGAACGAGCCAAGCGGGCCTCGGCGGCATAGCCGAACAGAGCGAGGGCTGGCGGGGTTCGGACGGAACTTCGCTGGTGTGCTCAGGAGCCCTCGGCGAGGCGAGGCTATGGGCATGACAGGGTTAGCTGCAGGTGGCCGGAGGCTGGCAGGAGTGCTGGCAGCGAGAACCTTTCCTTGAGGGGCAGCAGCAAGTGAGCCCCTGGAGGAAAGGCGTCGGGCTCGGTGGTCTGGCCGTGGTCGAGGTGGGGCGGGGGCGAGGCATGGCTCAGGCGGGGAGAAGGAGGCGCTGCAGGATTGAGGCGGCTGCGATGGTTGGGGATGGATCCAGAAGGAAGCGGGGAGGCTGGCCTCGGTGGTGGTTAGGCGAGGGATCGAGGGAGATCGGTGAGGATCCGATGAAAAGTGGCGGCGAGGCAGGATGGATGGGACATCTCCCTAGATTTTAGGGTTGATCTATTTATATAGCAAGTGGGGTAGGTTTAGGGTATTTGGTCCCTCCGTCGTGTCGGACGGTTGAGAAATAAATAGGTAGGGAGTCCAAATAAAAGCGGAGATATTTTATAGATGTTTGGGGATGATCTGAATACAGCGGTGGTGATTGGCGGTTCGGGTTGGGAACAGTTTTCGGACCCAGCGCAAAGAGGGGTCGGTGGTTGTCTGAGAGTATAGGTGGTTTGACAAGAGGAAACGAAAACAAAGACAATGGAGTCGACGAAGGCCATGGGGACAAGGGGTTTTGTTGGTCTCGGAGAAAAGAGAGAAAGAGGGTCCAATTGGTCGAGAGAAGGTCAACAAGGACAAGCGGTCGACAACAATGGTCGGCGAAGACAAAGAGAAGCGGTAACTCTGAATGACTCTGAGGTTTTATGAAAACATCACGGATGCAATGCGGATGATCACGATGATGAAATGCATGACATGAACAAAATGCAAAGCGAAAGACAAAACCCAACCACGAGAGAAAATAATATATCGCATCTCGGAAAAGGCAAGAGTTGGATTCACGAATATGGAAAGTTGTATCAAGGCGTTACATCCTCATATAACATATCAAGGGCGCACCATCTTACGGATTAACCATTCGACTTACCCATGTAGTGTGGGAAGAAAGAAGTATTGGGACTGCGTATCCAAGCAATTGATGCCATGGACTCCTTTGTACAACCTTGTAAGAGAAAAAAGAAGTTGCAGTGTGCCGTACAAAGAACTAGCATAAGTTCAGTTACACAGCTTCTCGGAATTTTAGTTAGCCACTTATTGCAAAATTGTTCAATTCGTTGCTTGGCTTAATTTAGTTTACTCTGATTACATAATGGCACAGCACTGTTAATCATATTGTAGACTGCGCCTATCTATGTGTTTGATACTTCTGTTAAGAATTACTGTTTGCCTTAACTTAAATATCTAC
The DNA here is from genome assembly GCA_021605205.1 of Aegilops longissima. Classification (NCBI taxonomy): domain Eukaryota; kingdom Viridiplantae; phylum Streptophyta; class Magnoliopsida; order Poales; family Poaceae; genus Aegilops; species Aegilops longissima. Next base: position 12,507 of record JAHIAM010007094.1, read on the forward strand.
TTGTTTGTTTAACTGCTTTCTTTGCTTTGCAACATTGAGTTACAATGATGTTAATAACTAGTACTTTTCAGCATCAATTGAAACTCTTTAATTCCTTGTTTGTTTAACTGGTTTGCTGTTATAACTCCCGATTGAGATGTTTTGCTAACTTCAAGTTTTCTGAATCAATCGAACTTTAATGGCAAAACAGATTAGCTAAGATCAAGCGAGGTCCCCATGGACGTTGCATCATCACACAGCGATGGCACCCATTAATCATGCATTATGAATTTCCAACTGCTAATGCTCTAGAGGCTAAACTAGTGGTAGAAAGAGATTCTACTTCTGCACTTAGAGATGAAGTTGACATGTTGAGGAAGCAAACAACACAATCACAAGCGTTACTCAAGACAACCATTAAATATTTGGTGGATTTCAAAGCGAAGCAAGTGAGACTGATCAGTTATTAAGGTCTGAAGGAAAAAAAAATTAAATTCCTACTTGGTAAATCATAGGTGAAATGTTCTTTCCATAGTTGAATAACCTTTGTGTTGTACATTCATTTAATCAATCAAACCATTTGTTTTAGAGCTCATGTAATAATTGTTTTTTGTTTTTGGTTTTAATTTTATTTGAGCACAAGTCTGTATTAATTGATAAGACTGGAGACATTTCATTTGGATTGCTGTGCGGACCTACAAATATGCCAATCGGGCTGAATGTGCATTCAGCAATAGTAGTAGTATAGATGGACCATAAGTGGCACGCATCGGAAAGGGCCAAGATGTTGGCTAAAAAGGATCTTGTTGTAGCAAAAAAAAAAGTACAGCTGCTGGCTTATGTATGTTAGTTGATATTATTGATCGATATACTCTATAAGTGTTTATATATGCATTAGTTTTGTACATTCTTGGTTGATTGACTCGGTATTTGAATCTTGATACATCGGCTTGTGTACATATCTAAATGGGAGTACACATTGTGCTCCGTGTGACATTTGAGTTGGACATGAAGTGTTCCAAATATTAATTCACCTTAAAGCTGGATACTAGTTTCTGAATTTGAGTATCGGCATTTGTAACCCATATTCATATATGATGGAATACATCTTTATCGTCCTTTTGAAGATATATAAAACACATAGAATGATTTATAAAGATTCATATAGGAATACAAAATGGATTTGAATTTAGTTGCCGAGTAAGCGTGGATGCTTATTGTCCCAAAATTGAAAGAAGCGACAAAATGTCCACTCCCGTCGGCTGCCGAAGCCAAGTGTTTGGGAGATGGAAATTACTGTCTACCTATTACGGACAATCCATCGGCCCGATTTCCACTACTCTAAATAGGGGTAGGTTAGTAACTTCAATTAGGCGTGACACGACCACCTCGAGCCCATTCCGACACGGTGGGCGTCAAACATAAGTGACAAAACACATTTGATTCAAGCTCGTCCGAAAGACCTCTGTTTCTCCTCCATTCCCCATTCATACGGTGGTGACAAAACAAACTCGACTCGGCGAAATCGATGTAGGCAAATATTTTCAATAGGGGCAGTTTGTAACTTCACTCAAGCGTGACACAACTGCCCTACTGTCAGCCCGTTCATACAAGTGGCGCAAACCATGGGCGTAAACACCCTCTCCTGCATGAAATTACTCTGGGCAAATATTGGCGAGATCACGAGATTACCGTCCTTTCCCCAACCGACAGGCGTCCAAATTTTAAGCAGGGGCTAAGTTCGTAACTTTCCTATATTTCAGACAGTAGCGTCCCAAAACATGGTTCCCGTACCTCTTCCTCCATTTTCCCATTCATACACCGTCCGCGCTAGAACACCCCATCCCACCAGCCTCCGTCCGCCCTCCATCCATCGCCGTCGTCCACCACATCCATACCGTCCTCCACCATGCTTGGGGCGCCTACCAAGACAGCGTCGTCCACTTGCTAGAGATGGGCGCTTCTCATCCCTGACGGACCAATAGCCTTACATCGCGTCCTCTCGCTTCATCGGCGCCGTCGTCCTCTTTGCGGGGCGCTCACACCTTCTCTTCCACCGCAGGACTTATCCCCGATGCACCCGTCTACCGTCATGAGATCTGCTTCAGCATACCGACAGCCATCACACCCCGATGCCTACAGGCGCCGCAAGAGAGGTGGTACTTCATATCTCCTCAACTTTTGATCTCAACAGAAAATAGATCTTAACTTGGTTACTCTACTTTCTTTTCAGCTCTTAGAATTTAGTTCTTAGTTGAAGCAAACAATGGATGCTAAATATCATTTCTCGGTTTGCAGCTTCAAATCTGCCATGCACAACCATATCTGGTTTAATTGATCATGCTTAGGGTTTAATTGATCATGTTGGTTCCGTGGTGGTTTCTTTAATAGAAATCGGAGGAAACCCTCTTTGCTAAAAAATATGCTTAGAGTTTCCCCTTTTATGATCACTATCTGATCAGAATCGTGCTTCGTGTCATAATAACACTGCTCACGCATCAAGCTAAACAAGCTTAGATGTTCAAATCTGAATCGATATTAGTAAAAGCGAGTTGTTTAATTGGTCAGCTAAATGTTCCTAAATTAGTTTGAAAATGCATGTTAGCAGCTCGGGTGTGTATCTCTGAGGTGCCCACGGTGGGCGGCCCACCACAGGATTTTAGGTGATCCAGGCCCGATTCCCTCTGTTCTACTCGCCCTTCGATCTCTACTCGCTTGACCGCTTTGCCTCTTGGCGACTTGCAAATCCAGACGGCATGACTCTAGGAGGAGGCAGCGGACTAACAGGATGCGAGGCCGCTTCGCCCAACAGCGTCACCGCTGCAGGCGCGCCATGCCTACCTTACCCGATCCGTCGGGGGCTCAGGCGTGCAACACCCACCAAGCCAACCCGATTTATCACGAGATCGTCCTCAACACTCGCTGACCACTCCTCATCACCCATTTTCTAATTGATTCATTACTCATTAGGCAAGAGTCTCATTAGGGTTTGTTGTGTGCTCGGTGCTACCTACATAATCGTTTAGATGCATTAGGCACTACCAACACTCCACCCTTGAAGCTAAACATTCGCCACTCATAATTGCTTAGTTTATTTGTTCAAATACAAATTTCATATGATTCTAATGTTCCTACTTCAGTTTTGAAATGTGTGCTGCTGTTATAGAGACATAAGGGTTTGTATTTACATGTGTGATGCAGTCGGCTGCGGTTGGGGAGGTGAACTTTGCATATCTTTGGGGTTTATAGGGAGACACTCTCAGAGTTGAATCCATAATGCATTCCATAGATAATCTGACTACTTTTTATGTTTTCATGAATCTCAGATTCTGAACAGCATCATAATGATTATGAGCTTGCGGCATGAAAAGAATAAAAGCAGAACAATGCCATGGTACATCAAACTGGCATTAAGGGACTGAAATCAAATGCGGATCAATGCAATGCAAACACTCTCCACCTACAGATTCATGCTCGAGAATATAATCCTAACAGTGATTACGAGCTAGAGGAGACCTAAGTCAATGTAGCTCCCTAGTGGAGGAGTTAGACTAAAATGCCTATCTTATTCACCCATCAAAGGTACTTGCTCTAACTTTCCAAGGTTACATTGCTCGCACATATCTTACAGCGATGCTTTGCATTTCTTCTACTTTGTTGAACTGCCATTAGCTTAGTTTACACATTGTGTATGTGAATCATACTGCCTATCCATTTTCGAGTACATATTCCATCATCATCATACCATATTTATCCATTCAAATGATGTTCTTGTGTATCGGACATTCAAAAGGAAGAGGCGATTGCTGATGGTGGAGGAGCACAAGCAAAGTATTTGGAAAAGGTAGTGGCTTTGATAAATCAAATAGCCCATTAGGTGTAGTTGCAATATCACGACCCACAAAATACCCCAACTCTAGCAGACTCAAGCCCTACTACCTGGTCATTTACGATGCCCCAACTCAGCAGACCCCAAGCGCAGCAAAGCAGTATGATTATGCAAGTTGACATAGCACCGGTACTGTATGATGCAAAACCCCATTCCAGCAAAGAGTACACCAAATCCGGTTGCCAAATCCTTTTCGAACTAGAGAGCCCCAATTGCAGCAAATAGGACCCTGTTCCATTTCTTCCCAGTTTAGAAGGCGAAGCTTATGTTGTTGTCGGGAACTTTGTGCATCTTTCCTTCATGGAAAGATTATACATGAACAGAACAATTTCAATCTTCCTCCATAACTTAGCGTAAGTAATGTACTAATGTTATTCATGGTCATTCTGCATATGTTTCTGTTGACGAAGACACAAGATTTCATTCTTTTAAATAGGCGAGGAGCAAACTGGATTGTGATGACGAGCAAGAGTTGGTTGCGCTTTTCAAGCACTCGTTGATGAAGTATCATTCCTACGAGGCAAGCGCTTGCCGATGGCAAGCCTCGAACAAAATTTCTGTAAAGTCTCCGATTGCTTCATTTATCCGACGGTGGCTGGAATGATCTTATTACACATTGGTCTCGGCTGCAGTGTCACTGAGTCTGTCTATGATATCACATCACAATTTGAACTACATTTCTGGATTTGCCTTAATGTCTCACTTGTATGGAAGCTGTTAGCGGAAGAACATTAGTTCTCAAGGGACCACAGAATCTACGCAACTATATTGCACCTTTGCATTGCTCTTGTGAGTACCTCTTGCCTGTATGACCATACTTACTTTCATATCTGTTTGATTATGTAGCAACCTGCACATGTTAGCCTAAATAATCGTCCATTTGGTGGACATTATAAGATCCGTATGGACTCTTACACAAATTTAGAATCAACCCAATGCTTTTGAAGAGGTTTAGCTCTGCAGTCCTCTTATAAGGACTGAGCGTGGTCTATCAATGTACTTACATTAACAGCTACTCCTCCGTCCCATAATATAAGAGCGTTTTATGCAGTACACGGTGTTCAAAACACTCTTGTATTATGGGAAGAGAGATAGTTCATTTGTAGCATTCGCATCTTATCTCCTAGCCCACCATTTACTAAAAATATCAGATCTATATTTAATCTTACCAACAAGTAGAATACACAGACAATGCCAGTGCAGAAGTGTAGCCCATTGCTCTTGTCAGTACATTTTGTCCTATAACGCTTGTACTTCCAGGGATTGGTAGTTGATTATGTAGCATCAATCTGCATCTTATCTTCATTACCCTCTATCCCTTACATTATTATCATATCTATAATTACTCTCTACAAAATGTAGAGTACAGGCAATGCTTATGAAGAAGATTCTGTGCTGAAAAATTATTGAGTTATCCTTCCCTTGGCATGGAGAAGGGCATTATAAAGCGGTGTTAGCTGTTAATGTAAGTCGATTAGCGACCCGACCTCGACAGTCAAGCCTACGTGTGTCTGTGCCATCCACGGATCGAGTATCTTTGCTTTTACAGTACATCAATGTATATATCAAAGTGCAATCACATGTATAATTAACGTAAAACTGATATATACCTCACAAGTCACCAGTGAAACAAGTAATCGGGTGTGGAGTCCCATCAGCGCCATCGGCGAGTTGAGTGTAGATCGTAACCCTGTATCGTAACTCTTACTCATCGAAATATCGCAACATGATACGTTGCAGCCGTGTAAATCGATTACATTGAATGTACAAGCAAGATCACAATAAGAGAAAGCAGGATGATAAACTATACTATATGCGGTATGGCTTTATGGCTCTGTATCTGAGTTTTGTTTGCGTAAAGCTGATTTTATTTTCCCTACATCAAAGGAATAATTGAAGTCTGTACTATAGAGTTTTCTATCATGACATGGTTCCAACCCGATGTCTCATAGCCCAAAATCATCATATATAGCCCACAATTAAGTTATCAATCCGGTGTGGAGAGTTAAGAGATAGATCCAAGTCCGGATGCTCAAATTGTCCGTAGCAGGGACCGTCTAATCGATTAGGTTTTAACCCTCTGCGAGAGGTTTGTACACTTTACCCATAAGATTCGATCCCTCTTTTTACGTTCTCGCACTTGAGGTGTTTGAGAACAAGGCAGTTGAAACATGGTCTTCGAAGAGTTCCTCGACCAGCATCCGGTACTCATCCAATCCTCTGGTAGTTCTACATCTGCTAGTACCGTCCCAGCCGAGTCACCACTAAGGTCAACCAAGCGAGCCCATAATGACATCTCTGTGGCGACTGACCCAAAATCGGTCAAATCTACGTATGCATACCATCCCAAGATCATCTTTGGTACTCACGATTACATCGATGAAATAATCAAAGTTCAATCACACCTGAATTTATTACGATTCTCATATAGAGTCTTTATTACAATAGAATAAATTCGGCCAAAGGCCAACTCATGAGAAATAAACTACTAAAGCTGCTTGAGCGTAGAAGAATAGCGAGTCCATCCGACTCCAAGAAGCGATCGCCAATGGCGGGCGTAGCCTCCTCTGATCGGAATAAATCTACTGCAACATAAGGCGTTGCAGCCATGTAAGTCAACTTTTTGAATAAGGCGGCAAGTCATGAAGAGAATAACAATAATAAAATTACTATCACTATATGCATTTTGGTGTGGGGCTCTAAGTTTCATCATTTTGCGAAAAGCCAATTTTCCCTACTACGGTGGACTTACTTGCAAATTACTACAAATTGTTGGTAGTTATTGAGATGGTTCCGCCAACCAATGTCTCATTCCCAAATTATTAAGTCATAACCCCTCAAATTAATTTATTAGTTTTAGTGTTGAGATTTCGAATACTTCCAAGTTCTAGAGGCTCAAATTGTCCGTAACGAGGCACGGCTGTCGATTAGATCTTTAACTCTGCGAGAGGTTTGCGCACTTTACGCAAGAATCATTCCCTCCTTTTAAGTCTTACGCACTTCATGGTGTTTGAAAGCGGGATAGATAAACGAGGGTCTTAGAAGAGTTCTTGGCCCTTGCGGTACCCATCCAATCCTACGTTCTTCTACATCTCGTAGTACCGTCACCCAGCGTCACAACTAGGGTTGACCAGCCAGAGCCCATAATGGCTTGTGGCTGCAGAGATAACTTCGGTCAATGGGGCATCCATCCGTCTCTTCGTGGCTTGGTGAAGCTTTCATAAGATGTCATGGCACTTCTCCATGCATCGGCCAACCTTTGGGTTCTCCGGTGCCGTCAACGAATCCTCCACCCGTGAGTGAATTTTGAAGTCCATCTTGATCTTGAAGTTCATGGAGTTGTCATCATCTTGACTCTCACATCTTTCTTATGAATTCACTCAACCTAACCCGTCTCTGAGCATAGCAACATAAACTACTTCGTCCGGGTCATGGTAACAAGGGAATTGGTTCATCCTACCACATGATACTACTCAAGAACATAACTTCAAATTTCAACTCTGCATGCATGGTGGGGAGGTATTATTCTAATGCAACAAAATCATAGGTATTATAAAGAACATGATCAAAGACTTGCCTTCTTGACAATCTTAAGTAAGCTAGGGAATCGTAGTAGCAAGCTTAGCACTCAGGAAACTCTACAGAGACAAACAATAATCACGATAAGCATATAGCATATGATCACTTAACACAATAGCATAGTAACATAACACACCAAAACAAAGCGAATCAAAATCAAAAAGAAAACCGAAGAAACCCAACTCAAAGTTTTCCTACTTCAAGCAACAACTAAAAATAGTTTTACTTAACAAAAATTTCTCAACATAACCTAATCATGGATTTATGTTAACTTAACGAAAAGAATGCATTAAGCAACTAGGAGCAAAAGAATTAACTTAAAAGCTATTATAAAACTCTGTTAGGCCTAATTCAAATTCTATTAAGAAAAATAAAATAAAAGTTTTATTTATTATAAATAAAAGTTCATCCTCTAAGGTCATGAAACTAACCTAGAATAATCAATCACATGTGAAAAATAAATTTATTTGCTAATTAAAATAATAGGAAAAGCAGTAGCTAGTTAATTAATTTAGAATAACATGATTCTGCTTAAAACTATTTTTATTAATCCTAAAATACCCAAATTAATTCCTACGGTTAGGCAATGTCAAAATAAAGTTGGGACAAAAGAATCATATAAAAATAATTTTCCTAACTCATTTTATGGCAGATTTACTATTACATCTAAATTTAAAATAAAGCAATTATAAATAATTTTAACATAGTTAATTATATTTTCTACAGAAATTATAAGAAATTTGCAAACCAAAAAAAGAATCACTTAAAAATATTAAGTAGAATAAAAGATATGAATTTTTCAAATCGGAACTATTACATTAAAAGCAGAAAAGCGAAAATAAAAGAAAAGCGGGCTAAATGGGCTAACTAGCATACATGCGTAATATAACTAAGCGGGCCCTAGGGTTAAGCAGAATCGGGCCAATCTAAATAAAAACCCTAACTTAAACTAAGCGGAGCGAACAGGAGAAAAACCCGGTTCACTAATGAACCTAATAAAACCTATACCCCTTGAGAGTTCTAATCTCGTGCCTAAGCATGAGATCGGACGAGTGAGGTGAAATCGGTGGCTTCTACGGAGATCGGCAATGGCTCGGTAGCAGTCTTGTCTTGGAGGAGGCGTCGGGTGAGGCGAGGCAGGAGTCGTGGGGGGTTTATATAGGCGACCCGGCTTAGGCGAGGGCAGCCGTGGCGTGTCATGGCGGATCCGGATCGCCGGGATCCGATTAGGTAACATGGTGAGTGATGTGAGCGAGGAAGAGGCAGGTGGTGGCCACCGTCAGTGAGAGGGAGGCAGGCGCTCGGTCGGCCAAGCCGTGAGGACCCGATCCAGGCGAGGCCTTGGTGGGCTGGCTCGGCATTGGTGGGCAATTTGGTAGGCTCAGGCGAGTTAGCTGCCAGTCTTTGGCTGGGCGGTCGGCTGGTGGCGCTGGTCCCTTTTCTTTTTCAAATTTAATTTTTTGAAAATAAAACAGAGATATAAAATATAAAATATAAATATTTTATATAGGACATATATATATATAAAATGATCGGGAATATTCCTATCATTTGAACATTTTCGAGGCAAAATCCAAAGTTTATAAAAATCATTTTTCAAAATTCAAATAAAACTCAAATTTGAAAGGGGTTTTCAAGGCACTTTCAAATGAGTTTCAATTGATACTTTTAACTTCAACTCATATTTCATATAATTGAAGAAGTCATTTATCTTCCCTCATGAAAATCATTGAGTTGCATAAAGCTTTAATTTGAAATATTCTCAAATGAAATTCAAATCTTTTCAAAACCCTTTTCATTTCAAATGGAAGAAGTCATTTCATCTTCACTCTAGGGTTTTGGTGTTGGAATGGAATTGAATTCATTGAGATCCAAAAAGGCAAAGGGATAGTTTTGGGAAAGTCATTTTATTCCTCTCATCCAAATTTCAAAATTTCATATTCCTCAATTTCACTCAATCACTCAAACAAACAATCGGACAACAAGCATAGTTATTTATCTAATATAACATTCCAAAATTTAGAATTTTGGGATGTTCTGATCGATCCTTCTAAAGCCTTTATCATCAGCTGCTTTATTTAATTTGCTCATACTCCCTATCGTTTCTTCTTTGTTTAGTTTCTTTGTTTCTACCAAAATGCATGTTAAGTAAGAACGTAAGTTCTAAGTTTTACTTGTAAACCAAATTTCTTATTCATACCATGCACATTACTTAATACTCCCTATATGTATGCTTGGTTTTGTGGATCTATAATCCAGTGTGTGGTGAAGCAGCCCACGTTTGCACCTTTTCATCTCCTATTTTATCTTACTGATGTGGCTGATGATATGAACAACATGCCATGCACATTATCTAAAATAGATACAATAATTTTCTTTGCCCTTCATCTATGCTTGTTATGTTGACATGGTAATCCAGTAGTGTGGTGAAGCTCCCCGCATTATGAACAATGCCAAATTATGCTATTGATATTTTGAACTTACTCTTTATTTTCTAATTTGAAATTTGATAGAATTAATGAGCAGTTATCATCTTTGTTTATACCGTGAAAAACCTGTCATCTCTACTGCTTTGTTTGAGGGTGATATGCACGATGGCATGCACAAATCTCTTTGAAGGTTGTGAGACAAACCCAACATATATTGCGACAAAAGAAGGCAAAACATCTTGTCTTGATGCGGTGTTCAAGTTACTTGAGGCTAATAGTCGAGACAAGCTCACAATATTCATTATGCGAATCAGTTTGACTTCTTGGTCCCAAGTTCTAGCGAAAGGCGTTACGCAACTCAACTTCGACTTGAAGTCCTATCTCTAAGAAAGATTACGCGAGAACACCAATGAGAACCTCATCGCTAAACAGCTACACAGGAAGCTATGATCGACATGCTAGGCAGTCTCACAGCCTTGCTCGGCGACTTCTATGCGAGTTCCCCATGAGCTAACCTTTCTTGAACTGTCTTGGAAGTGGTCTCGGTTCGAGTATTATTTTATTCTGTTGCAATGGTGCCCGGTTTTTATGTCTGCTTCTTCGTTGCGCTTTATGATCCGCGATGGCGAACTTGATGCCCGATGGATGTAATATACCTTGAATCCTTTATTGTATAGTGTAGGTTTATTCTTAGTTACTATCGTAATTTCTTTATTGTATAGAGTAGGTTTGTTCTTAATTCCTACTAATTCTGCCATCATTAAGCTATCTGAAAAAAAAATCAGATGTAGTCGACCGGCGAAACATTCGATAAGCGGCGGAGGTTTTAGCGGGCCACAATTGGGCGATCCTGCGTCTTTCTTGGGACGAATGATTGGGGCCTTCACACATTCTTGAGGCCCAAACTTACACGGCCTATATTTTAGTTGGGCCTTTTTGCCGACCAGTAACTTAGTTTGGCCCGGTGGCGTTGGGCCATTATGCGGTGAAAAATTATCTTGGCTATTACGGTGACATGAAACCACGAGCCTTTAGCGAGGCCAAAATGCATGTTGGACCTCAATTTTCACTAGTCGTCGACGGGCCTTGACAGGCGAAATGTAGACCGGGCGTTATGGGCCAAGTTAGCTCACGGGCGTTACCGGGCGAAACATATCTCGGGCCTTAGTTATTGCCCGATATCTTGGGCCTTTAAGGGCGAAAGCTTAGTATAGGCATCAATGGGCGAATTACGAGGCAGGCCTTTAACAAGCCCAAAGTCACGTTGGGCTTCTTTATTGCCACCTTTAGCACAGGCCGTTAGTGGGCGATGCCCGTCGGACCATATATAGCCCATGGGCCACGGGCCATTCGGGCCGAAAGTCTGCACGGGCTGAAATGGGCCCATGTCTACATCGGGGCCTCTAACAGGCGAAAGACCTTTGGGCTGTAGTTGGGCCGAATATTGGTGAACAATTAACGGGCCAGATCGGCCGGGCGTAAATGGGCCCAAATATTGGGTGAACAATTAACGGGCCGAGATCGGTTTGGGCTGTAAATGGGCCTTTATTAAGCGGTGTTATTGGGCTGGCCCACTAGTACTGATTAAGTTCTCGGACCTTTAGCGGGCGGCCTTTTTAACCTATATGGGCCTCTGTTGGGCCCAGCCACGTGTCGGCGTACCATAGGCATGTCTCCTCCAATGAATGGCGACATCTAGCCTATGACGGCCAATCAAATTTTACCGTGGAAATTTCCCATTGGTCGGGGCATTAACGGGTTATCGGATCAAAATCCGACCGATAGCTTAATGGTGTCCCGTTACGGTGGATGCCGTGTCGGTCACCCTTGGCGAAAGCACTTACGTGCGCGATTTATCGTCATGGAAGTGGACACTTCGTGATGATAATTTTGGTAATGTCATGGAACACTTCTCGGCGTACGGTATGACTATCTTGATTCTGTCATAAATTTTCATGGATGTACATGCATGACCAAAGCGACCTCTTGTGACAAAGCGTATCATCACGGAAGTGTATTTTTTAGTAGTGGCCGGCGCCCCAATTCTTGTGGCGGATCACGAGCATCGAGGCCGCCTTGGCGGCTCACCGAACTATGCCGGCTTCAGCGTGTCGGCGCCAGGTGATTGCTGCCACAATGGCGGACATGCGAGCACGCGCCTTTTGATCGGATTGCCGGTGGCTGGGAAATGTGACTGGCGCATATGAGGCTGGAAGGGCTCTTGACCCGGTGGGCGCACCGGGCCTTAGAGTTAAATCAAGCGTGGTATCTGGGCTAAATCGGCGAAGCGCTCGGAGGCTCGACGATCGAGGCTTGATGCGAGACAGGATGAGGCCGTTTGCTCGCTCTACGGCGTTTGGCTGCGGATGGGCAGCAGACGCTAAGTCGATCGGATGCCTGCGTCAGCGAAATGGGCCAAGGCACCTTTAGCAAAGTTTGTGGCGTTGTCGGTGATGATGCTGTGTGGAATGCCCTATCGAATTGTGATGTCGGAGATGAAAGTCACAATAGTCGGACCATTCGACTTCTTGATCGGCTTTGCTTCTATCCACTTGGTGAACTTGTCCACGCGACAAGTAAGTGAGTCGAGCCGCCTCGTGCCATCTTGAATGGTCCCACCATGTCCGGGCCCCAAACAGCAAAGGGCGAGCAATGGGAATAGTCTTGAGTCTGAAGCGGTTGATGCAGCTTAGGCGGAACCGGCACCCTTTGCATTTTGGACCAAGTCCTTGGCGTCTTCTAAGCGATCGGCGGAAGAAACCATGGCGGAAGGCTTTGGCGGAAAGTGCTCTTGAAGCGTGTGGTGGCCACACTCACCTTGATGGATGTCTTTGAGAATTGCTTGGCCTTGCTCGGCTCCACGCTTGCGTTGGTAGCGCCTTGATGACCTTCGCCTTACAAGCTCTCTGTTGACTATGGTGTGGCTGCTGCCGGCGTTACACTTGCAGTGAGATCTCATCGGTTAGCAGCTCTTTGTTCACGGGAATTTGAGGATGGGCTGGGCCCATGAGAGTCTTCGATTTCTTTGTTGTTAGAACTATGACTTTGACAAGGGTGGCTGGGCGGGAGGAGGCTGGATGGTCGGCAGCCGCTTCTTTGGATCGATGAAGTCCCGGGCTGATTGGCGCATTCGGGCAGACTCTGAAGTCTCGGGCTGATTAGCACGATCCGGGCAGGGTTACAAGTCTCGGGCTGATTGGCGCAGTTCCTGGCGGGTTACGAAGTCTCGGGCTGACCACATGATCCCGGGCAGGTTCATTGCCCGCGATCCCAGCGCTGCGGAATTCTCGTGCCGTCTGCTTTGGGGCTCTTGATTCAGATCTGGCTGCCCGGGAGGAGCAGCCGCGAAGATAGAATCTGATTCAGCGATAAGCATGACCGAGACGACGAGGAAGCGGCGAAGAAGCGGCCAGACGGTATTAACAGCGGGTAGAGCGATTAGTGGCAAAGCGCTGCTTGCTCGTTGTCGTTTCTGCACGTGGAAGCTTCGCACCCTTCAATGAAGGAAATATGCCCTAGAGGCAATAATAAAGTTATTATTTATTTCCTTATATCATGATAAATGTTTATTATTCATGCTAGAATTGTATTAACGGAAACATAATACATGTGTGAATATATAGACAAAGCAGTATGTCACTAGTATGCCTCTACTTGACTAGCTTGTTAATCAAAGATGGTTATGTTTCTAACCATGAACAAAGAGTTGTTATTTGATTAACAAGGTCACATCATTAGTTGAATGATCTGATTGACATGACCCATTCCGTTAGCTTAACACTTGATCGTTTAGTATGTTAATGCTTTCTTCATGACCCATACATGTTCCTATAACTATGAGATTATGCAACTCCCGTTTACCGGAGGAACACTTTGGGTACTACCAAGCGTCCTAGCGTAAGCTTGGGTGATTATAAAGAATTACTACAGGTGTCTCCAAAGGTACTTGTTGGGTTGGCGTATTTGAGATTAGGTTTTGTCACTCCGATTATCGGAGAGGTATCTCGAGCCTTCTCGGTAATACACATCACTTAAGCCTTGCAAGCATTACAACTAATGAGTTAGTTGTGAGATGATGTATTACGGAGCGAGTAAAGAGACTTACGATAGCAGATTGAACTAGGTATTGGATACCGACGATCGAATCTCGGGTAAGTAACATACCGATGACAAAGGGAACAACATTATGTCGTTATGCGGTTTGACCGATAAAAGATCTTACGTAGAATATGTAGGAACCAATATGGGCATCAGGTTCGCTATTGGTTATTGACCGAGAATGGTTCTAGGTCATGTCTACATAGTTCTCGAACCCGTAGAAGTCCATGCAACAACGTTTCGATGTGATTCATTATGAGTTTATAAGTATTGATGCGAAGGTTGTTGAGTCCGGATGTGATCACGGACATGATGAGGAGTCTCGAAATGGTCGAGACATAAAGATTGATATATTGAAGCCTACATTTGGACATGGAGTGTTCGAGTGAAATCGAGAATTCTTAGAGATGCAGGGAGGTTACGGAACCCAGAACTTCATGGGCCCATAGTGGGCCTTGGAGGAAAGGAGAAGGGCATCCCTAGGTGGCGCGCCCCCCTTCCCTAGTCCTATTAGGACTAGGAAGGTGGGCCGGCCCCCTCTCTCTTTCCCCTCAGGAATCCTAATCCAACTAGGATTGGAGGAATCCTACTCCCGGAGGAGTAGGACTCCTTAGTCGCCTCCCCTTGGGCGGCCACCTCCCCTTAGCTCCTTTATATCTGGGGGCAGGGGCACCCCATAACACACAAGTTGATCTCTGGATCTTTCCTTAGCCGTGTGCGGTGCCCCTTCACCATATTCCACTTGGTCATATCGTCGCGGAGCTTAGGCAAAGCCTGCTGGGAGAAGTCATATCGTCGCGGAGCTTAAGCGAAGCCCTCGTCGATGGAGCATCAACATCGTCACCATGCCGTCGTCTTGTGGAACTCATCCCGACACTTTGCTGGATCGGTCCGGGGATCGTCATCGAGCTGAGCGTGTGCGAGAACTCGGAGGTGCCGTCGTTCGGTGCTTGGATCGGTCGGATCGTGAAGGCGTCGACTACATCAACAGCGTTGTTATAGCGCTTCGCTTCGGTCTCACAGTGCGTGGGCGGACACTCTCCCTCTCGTTGCTATGCCATCACCATGGTCTTGCGTGATCGTGGAAATTTTTGAAATTACTACGTTCCCCAACATTCAAAATATCCTTGAGTTCTTTGCATGAGAGCGGTAGCTTCGCCATGTTTGCGTCTTTGGCGTCGATCGCGGACGACTGCTGGACCACCAAATCAGTCACCATAGCATAGGATTAAGTCGAATGCCGAGCTCTTTGGCAAGCGAGACCCGTGAATGAGTGCCTCGTGTTGGCGACATTGTTGGAGGCGGCAAAATGGATTTCTGTGCGTATTTGAGCTTATGCGCCTTTGGGAGAGGTGAGGACAATGCGGCTCCCAAGCGATCGCATCTTGGAGCCATCAAAATGCATCCACCAATGGGTGGAGTCGGTATTGGCGGCGTCTTTGAGTCTCGGCCCGGTCGGCGAGAAATCGGCCGGCGCTTGTGACTTGATGGCGGTCGAGGCTGGTAGTAGATGGTGTGGGGGCCAACTCTATGGCCCATTTGGCCACTCGGCTGAAGCATCCCGGCTTCCGATGATCTCGGCTAGTGGAGCTGTGCAAACCACAGTGATTGGGTGCTCTTGAAAGTAAGGCTTCAATTTCTTGGCGGCAAAGTGCACGCCGCAGCACATCTTCTGGTAGTGGGGGTAGTTTTGCTTGGAGGTCAGCGATGCTTCACTCAAATAATATCTTGGTCTACGGACCGGTAGTGCCTTGCCTTCCTCCTTGCGCTCTACCACGATGACTGTGCTGACCACTCTGCTGGTGGCGGCTATGTATAGGAGCATGGGCTCCTTAGGAGTCGGAGCTGCCAGGACAGGTGGAGTAGTCAACATCTTCTTAAGCTGGAGAAAAGCTTCGTCCGCCTTGTCGTTCCACTAAAAAAAGTGGTTTTCTTCATGAGTTGGTACAAGGGAAGAGCCTTCTCTCGGCCGGTGATGGGCGGCTAATGGGCGTAAACAGCGATGAACCGCACATCCAGCTTTGGTGGGCACTTCCATTCTCGATGGCCTTGATTTTCTGACATTGCACTCTATGCAGCGTTGGAACCGAGGAAGCCAAGAAGCTGGCCGGCTGGTACTCCGAAGACGCATTTCTTTGGATTGAGCTTGATCTGAAACCGGCACAGGTTCTCAAAGGTCTCCTTGAGGTCTTCCAACAGTGTTCCATGCTTCTCCGTCTTCACCACCACATCGTCCACGTAAACGTGGGCGTTTCTGCGGAGTTGCTTGAGGAGGCACTTACGCATACAAGCGTTGAAAGGTGGCGCCGGCATTCCTCAAGCGAGCGTCATGGTCAAATGAGAAGGCTCCAAACGGCATGATGAAGGCGGTCTTCAGTCTATCGGCCGGGTTCAACTTGATCTGGTGATATCCTGAATATGCATCTAAGAAACTCAACAGCTCGCATCCGGCTGTGGAATCTATCACTTGGTCGATCCTTGGCAAAGCGAACGTGTCCTTGGGGCTTGCTTTGTTGAGTCTAGTGTAGTCAATACACATTCGCCACTGCTTATTCTTCTTCAACACTAGGACCGGGTTGGCTAGCCACTTTGGAAAGAATACTTCCATGATGAAGCCGTGTGCTATGGCAGACTATCTCTTCTCCAAAACTCTTCTCTTCTCTTGACCAGGCGGCGCAAAGAACTGCTGGCTTAGCAACATCGGATCGGACATGTAACTTGTGCTCGGCGAAATCCGTGGGACACAGCATGTCTTTGGGGACCATGCAAAGATGTCGATTCTCCGGAGAAATCGGCAGCTCGCCTTCCTATTCTTTGTCGAGGTTTGCACCTCGATGGCGTACCTCTCCAGTGCCGGGTCCAAGGGTATCTTCTTTGTTTCTTTGGCGGCAGGCAGGCCCTCGGCTTCCGTCTCCTTGGGATCGAGGCGACATTTCCGGCTTCTTTCCTGCCATTGCCACAACCCGGTCAAGGAGCAGCTTCTCAGCTGCAATCCACGAGGACTCGGCCAGCCCATTGCTCTCGGCCAGCTTGTGAGCGACTTCTGTGGTCGCGGCTATGGTCAAAATCACCTTGGAACTCGGCATCTTCATCTTGAGGTAGGCATGGTGGGGGACAGCCATGAACTTGGCCAGAGCAGGCCGGCCAATGCTTGCATGGTATGGGCTCTCAAGGTCCACCATCTCAAACCAAACTGACTCTCGGCGGAAGTGATCTTTGTCTCCGAAGAGGACGTCTATCAGGATCTTGCCGATTGGTGAGTAGGAAAGGCCAGGAACTATGCCATGGAATCTTTGTCCGCTAGGTGAAGCTGCCTCTGTCGATTCCTAATTTCTCCATGGTATCCTTATGCAGGATGTTGATCTTCTTGCCTTGTCTATCGGGACTCGGGAGAAGCAGGCAGCTCGCCTATCTGTGGCAAAGGTGGCATCCAAAACCAAGGCATAGGAGCCGGGATTGGGCATCACCTCTGGGCGGTCGGCTCTGCTCCAGCTGATGGGCTTTCTCGGACCAATGCATGAACTCTGGTGTCTCTGATGCTACTGCATTCACTTCTTGCTGCTGCAGTCGCCTGCCGCGTCGATCATCGGCTACACTGGTGAACACCACGTAGGCTCCATGCTCTTCTAGGTACTCGTCTTGTATCGCACCGACTAGTCGACCGCGGCTGCTAGGAGGCGGAGGAGGCGTCTGCCAATGACGGGGGAGGCAAGGCCGTCTCCTTAGCGATCTGGTGAGCGAGTGGCACTCCGAGTGGTGTGGTTGGGCAACCGCACCACTATGGAATTTGCGGGACCATCAAAGTCTGCTCATATGAGAAAGCCGGCAACCAGTTGGGCTTGCCGCCCTTGACGTTTGGGCGGAGGCTGCCCTTCGGCTCTTGGTCTTGTTGTTGCCACTGCCGGCTGGTGGATGCGGCTGCAGGGCTTTGTGCTTGTGGTCGTTCTCTTGTTGGCCGCCCGATTGGCGTCTCAGTGAGGTTCTAGGAACTGCGAGCCACTTTGCGGTCGCACTAACTTGAATCTCCGCCTTCATGAAGGAGTCGGCCGTGGCATATTTATGCTGCTATGATCAGCAGCTCGTCGAGGTCTCCGGCTCATCAGCGAGGCTTGTGCTTGAGGAGGTGCCCTCTCGGCACCCTGCGATGAAAGTACTCAATGGCCTGCACCTCGTACGCCCTCGCAGGAATTCTGAACTCGGCCCAACATGTAAGGTAATCGCGAGTTGACTCATTGGGGCCTTACGCACAAGGAAAATTTGGCGAGGTTTGGCAGGCCGCTTATGTCTGCTGGTGAAGTTGCGGACGAAGCGTCGGTGAAGTCGACCCAGCTGATGATCTTTGCGGGGCTTCAAGCTGTTCAGCCATGTCCGGGCCGTGCCACAGGCATGCCGGAGCGTACTTCCGGCAACTGCGCTTGTTGCCGTTTGCTATGATGGCGGCGTGGAGTAGTCAACTAGCTAGTCTTCAACTTCATGGAGCGGTGTATTTGGGCGTGTCTCGGGGTGTGAACCCTTTGGGAAAGGTTCGTCTCGAATCTGAGGGCGAAACACGGCGGACCAACTTCGTCTTCTTCTTCTAGCGCCGAGGATCGGTGGAGATGGTCGATCCGGTGGCTAGCATCATTCTCTCGACTCCTTCTCGGCGGCCAAAGCGTCGCCCGATGTCGGGTGATCAACGGCGGCGGGGAGACTTCGCCTTTACTGCGAGGAGGAGGCGGACGATCGTCCCGTCGTTCCCTTGCTCTTGGCGGCCGTCTTGGTCGCGCTTTGTATGGTAATCTTGAGTCCATTGCGGTGGCAGCGGCTCCTTATCTCTTCTTCCCGGACCCTTGATCGGCCTCCGAGATGTCGCGCCTTGTTCTCGGCGGGGGCGGATCGTCGTTTACCGTTGTGGCGCATCGGTGCGGAAGCGGCCTCGTTACTGCTCGGCGGCCGCGTCGAGGCAGCTGCCGCGCTCCGTCATCGAGTGGCGTTCTTCGCCCTCGAACTTGTCCAGCTCGTCGCCGCGCCGCTGAAGCGCTCGGATGTTCTCCGCGGCGTGGCGTAAGCAGAGGCGGTCGCCCGAACAGGTTAGCGATAGCCACGCCGCGTTCTTGAACCGTGCCAAAGCGGCTAAACCCGATTGGAGCGGCATACGCGCCTGACATAGTCCATCTCGCTGCTGGTAGGCCTCGGCGAGCGTCTCATGCTGGCCAGCTTCTTGGCGCCGCCGACAAGCGAAGCGGCGTGCCTCCAGCGTCTCGGCGTCGGCATCTTTAGGAATAGGTGCGGTCGGGTCTTGCGGCGCGCGTCGGCGGGTCATGAGCACCTCAGCGGAGTGCTCGCCATGATCGATGACCGGCACCTCCGTGGCAGTACTTCCGCCGCTCTCACGCGAGGCGGCTTCGTCGTGAACCACTGCGCTGGTGGGGAGCAGCGTCAGCGGCGGTGTCGGAATCGACCAACGTCGGGTCGGTGGAGCCCTCGAGACTCGAGTCTATAGCTGGCTCGCCCGGCGGCGTGCACTACAAAAAGACACATCCGTGACATTTTGGGCGAGCGAAATTTTTTACATCATACATATGACACTTCTATGGCGATAATTGTGACAAAACCGGTATCATCATAAATGTGGTGGGATCCTACTTCTATGACAAAAATCATGACGAGAAAATGGGCTTTTCGTCAGGCGGGCGGAGGCGCGGCTGCATGACATTCTTTGGGCCGTCCATGGCGGAAAAAACTGTGGTAGAAGCGGCGGGAGGAAAATTTCGGGGAGTTGCGGTTCACGGTGGGAGGTCGGGGCGGCGATGCGCGTTTCTCATTACTGCGTCTGTGGCGTGTGTGCGGCGTTAGCTCTAAGCGAACTGGCGGCGTTGGGCTCTCGCCCGAACCCGATCGATTGCTGCGAGCTCTGGCGTTCTTTGAACCCGGCGATCGATCGATGGCTACATTAACAACCCGATCGGCGATTCGCCGCTCTTGCTGCTAAGCTGAAACCCGATCGATTGGATGAATAGTGAGTGTTGGGGGTTTTTATGCGCCCGATGCGGCTATATCTCCCGCGTGTCGAGCCGCGACTTAGAGCATAACGCATTGAAAGCAATGTCGCAAGTGAGGTAATCTTCACACAACCCATGTAATAATTAAGGGAAAGATACATAGTTGGCTTACAATCGCCACTTCACACAGTACATAATTAAACATACATCATTGAGTACACTCAAGGTCCGACTACGGAACCAAAATAAAGAAGATACCCCAAATGCTAACACGGATCCCGAATCGTCCCAGCTGGGCACCACTCTGATCATCTGGAAGCGACACATAATAACGACCACGTTCCTCGTCGAACTCCACTTGAGCTCGGTGGAATCACCTGCTTGGCATCGTCGGAACACTGCTTGTGTTTGGAAGTATCTCATGAGTCACGGGGACTCAGCAATCTCACACCAGCGAGATCAAGACTATTTAAGCTAATAGGAAGGACAGAGTAGTAAAGTGGAGCTGCAGCAGCGACTAGCATATATGGTGGCTACTTACATAAAAGAAGCGAAGAGAAGCAAAAGCACGGTCGTGAAACTAGTAGTGATCAAGAAGTGATCTGAACTACTTCGTCGGACATAACTCCAACACCGTGTTCACTTCCGGACTCCGCCGAGAAGAGACCATCACGGTTAACACCTTGATTGATGTGTATTTTATTGAGGTCCACTTTGGGTTATCTACAACGGACATTAACAAATTCCCATCTGCCTCATAACATGAGCACGGCTTTGAAAGATATTACCTGCGGGGTGTCCCAACAAGCCCATTATAAGCTCTCACGGTCAGCGAAGGATATTCCTTCTCTGGGAAGACCCGATCAATCTCGGAATCCGGACTACAAGACATCTCGACACAATAAAACAAGACCAGCAAAGCCGCCCGGATGTGCCGACAAATCCTGATAGGAGCTGCACATATCTCGGTCTCGGGGCACCGGATCGTCAAGCTTCGGTAGGCCAACCCGAGTTGCCCTGGTGGCCACCGGTGGTGACGATTTGGACCAACACTCGAAGAAGCTTGGCCGGGGTTAAAATAAAGATGACCCTTGAGTCTGCGAGAACCCTAGGGAAAAAGGCTTAGGTGGCAAATGGTAAAACCAATGTTGGGCCTTCTTTGGAAAAGTCTTATTCAAAGCGAACTGTCAAGGGGTCCATAAATCACCCAACCGTGTAAGGAGCATAAAATCAAGGAACATAACACGGTATGGCGGAAACTAGGGTGGCAAGAGTGGAACAAAACACCGGGCATAAGGCCGAGCCTTCCACCCTTTACCAAGTATATAGATGTATTAATTATAGCAGATATATATTGTGATATCCCCAACAAGTAAACATGTTCCAACAAGGAACAACATCTCCATGTTCAACAAGGAACAAACTTCACTTCACTGCAACTATAGCGCTATAAGAGGGCTGAGCAAGCGGTAACATAGCCAATCAGCGGTTTGCTAGGAAAGGATGGTTAGGGGCTGACATGGCAATATGGGTGGCATGATATAGCAAGTGGTAGGCATCGTAGCATAGGCATAGCAAAAAGCGAGCAACTAGCATAGCAAAGATAGAAGTGATTTGAGGTATGGTCATCTTGCGCAATGTTCTCGAGTTGTCGAAAGCTTGATCCTCGGCGTTCTCAACAGGCTCCTCGTTCACGTACTCGTCTCCCGACTCTACCCAAAGCAACAACACAAACAAAGGAACCACAATAAATCACGGTGCAATGCACAATCAACATGATGCAAAACATGACATGATATGCGGGATGCGATATGCAATGCTTATGTGCGCTCCGGAAGGAAAATGATGAACCAGGCATCAACTTGGCAAACCAAGCATGCCACTGGAAAGATGAGATGATTTCGGTTGAAATCGATATAAAGATCACCGGAATCGGATGCACGGTTTGCAAATGGCAAGCAAAACAAGAATGGCGCAAATCTGCCATTAACAGCATGATGCCACTTAGCAAGCAACAAATAATTAAGCTACTGCACCCAAACGTAACAACAAAGCACATGGCAGTGATCTACACATGATGCTCGACAAAAGATGAGCACTGAGCTACGGCTAGTTCACATCATAACATGTTCAAACAAGCATGGCAAAAGTGCTCAAAGTAACAGGCTGGACATGGCAAAAACAGTAACAGGTTGCAATGTTCAGAGCATCAAAACTACATGCTACAGGAACTTAAAATAGCAAAACATGGCATGGCATGAATCTACTCAAAGCATATTTCAAAAGTCCCTTACTGACCATAAGCCAAAAAGGACTAGAAAATATAGTAACACCCATGTCAATATTGAAAGTCTTGTTAACAGATTCAGCAACTTGACATGTCAAAAACTGATAACGAGATGGCATGTTAACAAGCTCAATGCACTCACTACAGAGCCTCAAATGATAAACTAAGCATACATACATCAAGAAGACATGACATAGAAGACATCCATGGCAAGAACACTAACATAGCATATATGGATCAACCACAACAAGCTAGGCAAAATTGAATAACGTATACAATCTGCCAGGAATCATTTGGTAGCAAAAGTAGAGCTCGATTGACTCAAGCTATGGCATCCCATAATTGCAAACAAAGGCATGGATGGATAGAGCAAGTCATGCTTTACAAAACACCCTTACTGAAGTATCTCAAAATATGCATAGATCTCTCGGTATCATCAAGCAAACATGGCATCAAAATCAGCTAAAACAGGGCTGAAATCAGCAACATTAGGACACCTACTTTGCATGCTTGTGCTAGTCACCACATAGATCACAAAAATACATGGCATATACCACTGGAAAGATGACATGGCATTTTACAAAACTCATGTAGGACTCAAATCCATAGGGTGCACATATTAATCATAGCAAAAATAACAAAAGTGCAACTCTGATAAAAATCAGAAACTATCAGCACCTTGCACTCTTCCAACAGCATTTCGGGCATCAAGATGAGCTCAAATGAAAATGATGCAATGGAATGAAATGATCTACTCTTGAGACGAACATTTTGACATATTATCTGTGAAAAATGGATCTCGGATGCGAAGATATAGCATGTTGAAAAATGCAAAATTAACAAGATAAAGGACTTAGAAGAAAAGAGAGTCAGTCAGCGGCCTTGAGAGCGGAGTTGGATCAGACCCCCGACCCGATCGGCGTGACTCCGGCAGCTGGGAGGAGGCGCCCGGCCGCCAGGGCGGCGGCCGGGGCGAGAGTCAGGAGGAAGAGCCTTGGCGCCGGCCTTGGCAAGGCAGGAAGCGAAGCAGCAGGCACGGCGGCTCAGCCGCCAATCAGCTGTGATGGGCCAGCGGAGAAGGCATGTGTGGCAGCCCAGTGTGGCCGAGGGCAGTGGGCCTGTTGAAGCAGCCATGTGAAGCCAGCCGGCAGAGCCAGCCTGTGAACCTGTGGCAGCCCGATCCAGACCCAGCAGCAATGAAAGCCAGCCAGCAAGCGATTGTCCGGCGCCAGGGCAGACACGTCCGTGGCCATGAGGAGGAGATTAGGGTTTAGGGAAGAGGATGATCCGGATTTTGGGAGGGTGCTTAAATAGGCATAGAGGAGCTAGGAGAGTCAAATGAGGTGTAGTTTTCGCCCACGATCGTGATCGAGCGACGGAGAGCATGGAGGTGACTTAGATGGGTTATTGGGCTGTTTTGAAGGGTGTTGGGCTGCAACTTAAAAGAGGCCTTTCTTGAAGGTGCGGTTAACCGTTGGAGTACCAAGCGAGCTCAAATGACCGAAACTTGACGGTGGTCTCCGGGTGTTATACCAAGGCCACTAGACAAACCTCGGTCCATTTCGAGAAGGTTTAATACCCTTTACGGAAAAAGCGTAAAAGGACCGCCGGGGAGATAGGAGTGTCGGATTGCAAAAGCGGACAACGGGAAAAATGCTCGGAATCATGAGGCGAACACGTATGCAAATCGATGCACATGATGACATAATATAAAATGCATGACATGGACAAAATGCAAAATGGAAAAAACCCAACCACGGAGGAATATCATATATCAATGCGAAAATGGCAAAAGTTGGAGTTACAAATATGGAAAGTTACTTCGGGGTGTTACAACCTCCACCACTACAAGAGGATCTCGTCCGAGATCTAGGACTGAAAGAACTCGGATACTCGAGCGGAGGTGATCCTCGCGCTCGGTAGCTTCTCGGTGGAATGGTGTGACCACTTCACTTTCAGAATTTGATTGACTTGTTGCGAGTCTTGCGCTCGGTTTCTTCAAGAATAACAGCAGGGTGCTCATGATAAGAGATCTTCTTGAAGGTCAATCTCTTGAAGTTGATAGTGCGTTCAGGAGTCTTGAAGCACTTGCGAAGCTGTGACACGTGAAACACATCGTGCGTTTGCAAAGTTGGATGGAAGCTCAAGTTGATAGGCGAGATCGCCTCTTTTCCCAATGATCTTGAAAGGACCCACGTATCTAGGGCAAGCTTCCCTTTGATACGAGCGGCAGTGCCTTTCATTGGAGAGGCGGAGGTAGACATGGTCTCCGATTTCAAAAAGTCATCACGGTGCTTATCATCATAATAGCTCTTACGGCGCGATTAGCGGCTTTGAATTCTCACGAATGACTTGGCACATTTCTTACATACGTGATCAAGTCATTGCCAAAAGTTGGCGTTCACTGTCTCGAGACCAATTGAGAGATCGGCACTTTACGCCATAGAAAATTCGAATGGGGCCTTGCCGAACTTCAACTTGGAAGCTGTTGTTGTAAGAGAACTTCGGCATAAGGAAGACAATCTTCCACTTCATACGAAAGAAATGACACAAGCCACGAGCATATCTTCAAGAATTTGATTAACTCGCTCAACTTGGCCACTTGTTTGAGGATGGAAGGCTGTCTTTGAAGCGAATGTTGGTGCCCATGGCCTTGAAAAGAATCCCAAAACTTGGAGGTAAAGATGCTGCCACGATGCAGAAGAGATCACTTGTGGAATGCCGTGCAAGAGACAATCTGGAGGTGTATAGCTCATGGCGAGCTGCGATGATGGATTCTTTGATAGGAAGAAAATGAGCCACTTTAGTAAGCTTGTCAATGACAACGAAGATAGCATCATTTCACGCTTGGACTTTGGAAAGCCAGATCCGAAGTCCATTTCAATATGATCAAACTTCCATTCAGGAATAGCAAGAGGTTGGAGGAGACCAGCTGGTCTTTGGTGTTACCTTTCACTCTTCTGCGGACATCACACTCATTCACGAATTGAGCAATTTCTCGCTTCATTCGAGTCCACCAATATATTTGCTTGAGGTCATGGTACATCTTCGTACTTCGGGATGAATGGATAGAAGCGAATTGTGAGCCTCGTTCATAATGACTTTTCTCAGATCACCCTTAGGAACCACAATCCGGTCCTCAAAGAGCAGTGTCTTTGTCATCAGCGGAAGCACTTGTACTTGGAAATGCCCTTGTCGATACCACGTTTCACTTTCTTCACCATGGTATCCAGAAGTTGAGCCTCACGAATCTGATCTTCCAAAGTAGGAGATACTATGAGGTTGGCAAGAAAGCCTTGAGGACAACTTGAAGATTCAGCTTGCGGAAAGATTCCACAGAGATCCGGTGAAAGGGCTTGAGGATTAGGCTATTGCGATAGCTTTCTGCTCAAAGCGTCTGCAATGACATTAGCCTTGCCGGAGTATACTCAATACTTGGGTTGTACTCTTGAATCATTTCGACCCATCAGTGCACTGAGGTTGAGGTTAGGCTGAGTGAAGATGTACTTGAGACTCTTGTGATCGGTGAAAATGTCCACTTTCCTTCCCAACAAGAGATGTCTCACGTAATCAATGCATGAACAAGCTGCCGCCAACTCAAGATCGTGAGTGGGGTAGTTCTTCTCGTTAGGCTTCAATGGCGAGAGGTATAAGCCACAACTCTCTTCTCTTGCATTAACACAGCACGAGACCTTGAAGAAGCATCACGAAGACTTCATATGGCTTGGATTCATCGGGAGGAGTCGAGCAGGGAGCTGTGGCGAGTTTCTCTTTGAGGGTATTGAAAGCAACGTCACACTCGGGAGACGGACATACTTCACACCTTGGAGGAGGTTGGAAAGAGGCTTTGCAATCTTGGAGAAGTTCTCAACAAATCTTGACAATAGCTTGCAAGACCAAGAAAGCTGCGGAGCTGCTTGACATACGAGGAGGTTCCCAATTCACAATTGCGGACACCTTCTCGGGATCAACAGCGATACCCTTGGCGGAGATGATATGACCAAGATAAAGCACTTCATCAAGCCGAATTCACATTTGGAGAACTTAGCATAGAATTGGTACTCTCGAGCTTGTCTAGCACCAATCGCAAATGTTTGGCATGATCCTTCTTATTCTTGGAAGACCAAAATATCATCAAGATAGACCAAGGCGAATTCATTGGTGTAGGGATTGAATATGAAGTTCATCATCCGAGAATGTTGGAGGAGCATTGGCGAGGCGAAAGACATGACGGTATATTCATAGAACCAAAGCTTGTTACGAATCTTGTCTTGGGAATATCTTGTTCACGAATCGAATCGATGATACCCCATCTGAAGGTCAAGCTTAGAGAACAACATAGCACCTTTGAGTTGCTCGAAAAGCTCATTGATGTTGGGAAGTGGATACTTGTTCTTGATTGTCTTCTTATTCAATGGGCGATGTCGGCGCAAAAGTCGGTCCGTGCCATCCTTCTTCGGACAAAAGAACACCACAACCCCAAGGAGATGAACTTCGATGCGATCAAACCAGACGCTCTTGTTCATCGAGCTGCTTCTTCAATTCCTTCAGCTCATCAGGTCCAAGCTTGTATGGGCGCTTGCAAGCGGGTTCGATGCGGGCTCAAGATCGATACTTGAACTCAAGCGGCGATGAGGAGGCATACCGGAAGCTCTTACGGAAAGACATCTTGGTACTCTAAGCATTTGGAATCGAGAGATGGCATTCAATTCGCCCTTCTCATTGAGAGAAAACAACGAATGGTTTCATCACGAGAGGCATAGATGATCACATCATTAGAAGAATGAGTCAATTGAATTTCCACAGCAGCACAATCAAGCTGAGCTTTGTCTTGATAAAGCCGATCCATTCGAGAATAAGATCAATATCCGAGTCACCAAGGACAATTGGTTTAGGCAATCTATAATCGCCCATCTTGATAGAGACATCCGGAACCATGTAGCTTGCATTCATGCATTTACCGGAGAGACAACTGCTAATGGTCTTGGCAAAACTTGGAAAGACAAATCATGCTTAGATGCAAATGGTTTAGATATGAAACTAAGCGATGCACGGTGTCAAATAAGACTTTTGCAGGAATATCATTAACAAGAAGATTACCCATTATCACATCTGAAGAATCCTCTGCTGAGCTGCATTCATCATATTGACCTTGGCATACTTTGGATTATGCTTGACCTTTGCATTCTTTGGAAGATTTCACGGGAGGAGGAGGCGGAAGGCGCCTCTGGTTGAAGCACTTGTTAGCATAGTGACCCTTCTGCGACACTTGTTGCAAGTGACCTCGAAGCGGACGGTGGTAAGGAGCACTTGACCTTGGAGCTTGAGAATTAGACTTGTTACGATAGCTTGGGTTGGGTGGGTGGGAAGATCCACGGCCACTGAGTTCTTCTGCTGGTAAGGTGGCGGAGCGGAGGAGGGGCGAGTAAAACTTCTGCTGCTTGGCTGCCACTTGAGAGGGCGAGGAGGACTGAACTGCATCCTGATTCTCTTCTTAGAAGCCTCGCATTTGAGCTGTGCGCTTCTTGCTTGAGCCATGTTGTAGAAATCATCATACTTATCTGGCTCAAACAGCACAAGAGGTAATTGCAGATCTTCTCTCGGACCACCTCACAGGCGATAGATCATACTCCTTTCATCAGGTACATCTTGCTTAGCAAAGCAGCGAGCCACGGGCTGGATATTGTATTGATAGGCAGACATGGTGCCTTGCTTGAGATTGCGGAACTCCTCACGCTTGCTCTCAACAACACTCTTGAATGTGATGAGCTCGGAAATCACAGGCGGAACTCATCCCGGTAATGACCACGACCTCCTCTGGAATCTTTGTATTCTGGAACCACTCGGCAGCTTGATCCTTGAGTTGAAGCGATGCAAACTTGACAAAGTCCTCGAGTGCGACATTGCTACAGATCAAAGTGCTTGCGGATGTCCACTAACCAATCATCGGCGTCATTGCCTCAACACGAAGCCCGAAAGACTTGGCTGATTAGCGAGGCCCGGGAGAGTAGCAAAGTGTGGCTGATTGTTGCCTTGACCTTGATTGCCTTGATTGCCTTGATTGCCTTGCCCTGATGCGTTCTTGCAAGAGCTGCAAAATCATCGAGCATTGGCATTGGTGGCTGCCATGATAGCTTGCCGGGCCTACGGAGGCGGAGGTGGAGGTGGAGGTGGAGGATTCGTGATCCCCATCATTGCGATCCGGATTGAGGCCGCGTTGGCGGAGCCATCTGAAGAGGTGACATCCGTTAGTCCTTTGATAGACAAAAGATAAGTAGAATCAGCGGATAGAAATTGCAACATATAGTCTTCACAATAAACATTGAACAAGAATGAGCGAATGAATTCAAAGTTAATCATCACACATCCATTAAAGTGAGAAGCCACTTAGATAAAGATATGGAAACAACATCATCTTAGAAACAATTCGAATATCTGGCTGAAAACAAAAGATTGGCTTCTAGAATGAGCGGAACAAACACATGATAGAATTTACGCTCAAAGTGTTAGTGGTGGGGCCCCACGGACCTGACGTATAGCGAGACGTCACGAATGACTAACAAGGCGTCCCGAATCAGCATAGCCAAGGATTCTTTAAGGCGTCTCGCGACCCTTTGTAAATCGGCCGTGAATGGGCGGACCACTGAGCGTTGAACCCCAATCTCAAATCATACATCAGCCGGAAAGAATATCACTGTAAGCTACTAGAATTCCCACCTATAAACTCCGAAACTTTACGGTTATGCAATCTGGTGTTGGGGATCTGAGGGGACACAAAATATATCACCCAAACTAACAATACCTAGATCCATTTGTATCCATCCGTCAACACATAACCAAGAAATCCTCGGAAATCGTGTACCTCGACCTTGAAAAACATCCGTTATGCAAGTCATGGCAATACTCCCTTTTCATACGATCTTTGGGCTATCGAGGTTATCTCACCAACAACTGCACAAAAGAGATTTCGATGTCGGCAAAACTCAGGTATTCGAGCTGCAGCGATAAAATTGTGGCGACAACACCTCGGAGCTCAACTCCCGGGACACTGCCACAACCCTAAATGTCGGGAGGCACCAAGAACAATGTTCTCGTCACAAAACCATCGAGCGATTCCAAGATACCACGTGATCCTAAAAAATTTTTAGTGAAATTTGAGAAGAGAAAAGTCAAAACTCTCGTCGGGATACCTCACGGGGCGACGAAGGAATTTGGGAAGTAAAAGAATCCTACTCTCCGATATATATAATCCTAAGACTCAAAACATTTTCCATTCTAGACTCAACAACGTCGACAAACAATCAAGTAGGGGCTCCTAAGTGGGAAGGCTCGATTACCAACATAGCGCCCGATGCGGCTATATCTCCCGTGTCGAGAGCACGACTTAGAAACATAACGCATTGAAAGCAATGTCATAAGTGAGGTAATCTTCACACAACCCATGTAATAATTAAGGGAAAGATACATAGTTGGCTTACAATCGCCACTTCACAGATACATAATTAAACATACATCATTGAGTACACTCAAGGTCCGACTACGGAACCAAAATAAAGAAGATACCCCAAATGCTAACACAGATCCCGAATCGTCCCAAGCTGGGCACCACTCTGATCATCTGGAAGCGACACATAATGCGACCACGTTCCTCGTCGAACTCCCACTTGAGCTCGGTGGAATCACACTGCTTGGCATCGTCGGAACACTGCAAGCTGTGTTTGGAAGTATCTGTGAGTCCGGGGACTCGACAATCTCACACCATGAGATCAAGACTATTTAAGCTAATAGGAAGGACGAGTAGTAAAGTGGAGCTGCAGCAGCGACTAGCATATATGGTGGCTACTTAGCAAAGAGCGAGAGAGAGAAGCAAAACACGGTCGTGAAACTAGTAGTGATCAAGAAGTGATCTGAACTACTTCGTCGGACATAACTCCAACACCGTGTTCACTTCCGGACTCCGCGAGAAGAGACCATCACGGTTACACCTTGATTGATGTGTATTTTATTGAGGTCCACTTTGGGTTTTCTACAACGGACATTAACAAATTCCCATCTGCCTCATAACATGAGCACGGCTTTGAAAGATATTACCTGCAGGGGTGTCCCAACAGCCCATTATAAGCTCTCACGGTCAGCGAAGGATATTCCTTCTACGGGAAGACCGATCAATCTCGGAATCCGGACTACAAGACATTTCGACAGCAATAAAACAAGACCAGCAAAGCCGCCCGGATGTGCCGACAAATCCCGATAGGAGCTGCACATATCTCGGTCTCGGGGCACCGGATCGTCAAGCTTCGGTAGGCCAACCCGAGTTGCCTGGTGGCCACCGTGGTGACAGATTTGGACCAACACTCGAAGGAGCACTGGCCGGGGTTAAAATAAAGATGACCCTCGAGTCTGCGAGAACCCTAGGGAAAAAGGCTTAGGTGGCAAATGGTAAAACCAATGTTGGGCCTTCTTTGGAAAAGTCTTATTCAAAGCGAACTGTCAAGGGGTCCATAAATCACTTAACCGTGTAAGAGCATAAAATCAAGGAACATAACACGGTATGGCGGAAACTAGGGTGGCAAGAGTGGAACAAAACACGGGCATAAGGCCGAGCCTTCCACCCTTTACCAAGTATATAGATGTATTAATTATAGCAGATATATATTGTGATATCCCCAACAAGTAAACATGTTCCAACAAGAACAACATCTCCATGTTCAACAAGGAACAAACTTCACTTCACTGCAACTACAGCGCTATAAGAGGGCTGAGCAAAGCGGTAACATAGCCAATCAGCGGTTTGCTAGGAAAGGATGGTTAGGGGCTGACATGGCAATATGGGTGGCATGATATAGCAAGTGGTAGGCATCGTAGCATAGGCATAGCAAAGAAGCGAGCAACTAGCATAGCAAAGATAGAAGTGATTTGAGGTATGGTCATCTTGCGCAATGTTCTCGAGTTGTGAAAGCTTGATCCTCGGCGTTCTCAACAGGCTCCTCGTTCACGTACTCGTCTCCCGACTCTACCCAAAGCAACAACACAAACAAAGGAACCACAATAAATCACGGTGCAATGCACAATCAACATGATGCAAAACATGACATGATATGCGGGATCGATATGCAATGCTTATATGCGCTCCGGAAGGAAAATGATGAACCAGGCATCAACTTGGCAAACCAAGCATGCCACTGGAAAGATGAGATGATTTCGGTTGAAATCGATATAAAGATCACGGAAGCGGATGCACGGTTTGCAAATGGCAAGCAAAACAAGAATGGCGCAAATCTGCCATTAACAGCATGATGCCACTTAGCAAGCAACAAATAATTAAGCTACTGCACCCAAACGTAACAACAAAGCACATGGCAGTGATCTACACATGATGCTCGACAAAAGATGAGCACTGAGCTACGGCTAGTTCACATCATAACATGTTCAAACAAGCATGGCAAAAGTGCTCAAAGTAACAGGCTGGACATGGCAAAAACAGTAACAGGTTGCAATGTTCAGAGCATCAAAACTACATGCTACAGGAACTTAAAATAGCAAAACATGGCATGGCATGAATCTACTCAAAGCATATTTCAAAAGTCCTTACTGACCATAAGCCAAAAGGACTAGAAAATATAGTAACACCATGTCAATATTGAAAGTCTTGTTAACAGATTCAGCAACTTGACATGTCAAAACTGATAACGAGATGGCATGTTAACAAGCTCAATGCACTCACTACAGAGCCTCAAATGATAAACTAAGCATACATACATCAAGAAGACATGACATAGAAGACATCCATGGCAAGAACACTAACATAGCATATATGGATCAACCACAACAAGCTAGGCAAAATTGAATAACGTATACAATCTGCCAGGAATCATTTGGTAGCAAAAGTAGAGCTCGATTGACTCAAGCTATGGCATCCCATAATTGCAAACAAAGGCATGGATGGATAGAGCAAGTCATGCTTTACAAAACACCCTTACTGAAGTATCTCAAAATATGCATAGATCTCTCGGTATCATCAAGCAAACATGGCATCAAAATCAGCTAAAACAGGGCTGAAATCAGCAACATTAGGACACCTACTTTGCATGCTTGTGCTAGTCACCACATAGATCACAAAAATACATGGCATATACCACTGGAAAGATGACATGGCATTTTACAAAACTCATGTAGGACTCAAATTCATAGGGTGCACATATTAATCATAGCAAAAATAACAAAAGTGCAACTTCTGATAAAAATCAGAAACTATCAGCACCTTGCACTCTTCCAACAGCATTTCGGGCATCAAGATGAGCTCAAATGAAA
>JAHIAM010007095.1:0-52335 GCA_021605205.1 Aegilops longissima
TACCTAGTTCAATCTCGTTACCGGCAAGTCTCTTTACTCGTTCCATAATGCATCATTCCGTAACTAACTCATTAGTTACATTGCTTGCAAGGCTTATAGTGATGTGCATTACCGAGAAGGCCCGAGATACCTCTCCGAGCAATCGGAGTGACAAAACCTAATCTCAAATCGCCAACCCAACATGTACCTTTGGAGACACTGTAGTACTCCTTTATAATCACCCGATTCGTTGTGACGTTTGGTAGCACCAAAGTGTTCCTCCGGTGGCAGGAGTTGCATAATCTCATAGTTACAGGAACATGTATAAGTCATGAAGAAAGCAATAGCAACATACTAAGCGATCAAGTGCTAGGCCAGCGGAATGGGTCATGTCAATCAGATCATTCTCCTAATGATGTGATCCCGTTAATCAAATGACAACTCATGTCTATGGTTAGGAAACATAACCATCTTGATTAACGAGCTAGTCAAGTAGAGGCATACTAGTGACACTCTGTTTGTCTATGTATTCACACATGTATTATGTTTCCGGTTAATACAATTCTAGCATGAATAATAAACATTTATCATGATATAAGGAAATAAATAATAACTTTATTATTGCCTCTAGGGCATATTTCCTTGAGTCTCCCACTTGCACTAGAGTCAATAATCTAGTTCACATCGCCATGTGATTTAACATCAATAGTTCACATCTATATGTGGTTAACACCCATAGTTCACATCGACATGTGACCAACACCCAAAGGGTTTACTAGAGTCGATAATCTAGTTCACATCGCTATGTGATTAACACCCAAAGAGTACTAAGGTGTGATCATGTTTTGCTTGTGAGATAATTTTAGTCAGCAGATCTGTCACATTCAGAGCCGTATGTATTTACAAATATTCTATGTCTACAATGCTCTGCGGAGCTACTCTAGCTAATTGCTCCCACTTTCAATATGTATCCAGGTTGAGACTTTAGAGTCATCTGGATTAGTGTAAAAGTTTGCACTGATGTAACTTTTACAACAAACTCTTTTATCACCTCCGTAATCGAGAAACATCTCCTTAGTCCTTACTAAGGATATTCTTGACCAATGTCCGATGATCTACTCCTAGATCACTATTGTACTCCTTGCCAAATATAGAGCAAGGTATATAATAGGTGCGGTACATAGCATAGCATACTTTATAGAACCTATGGTGAGGCATAGGGAATGACTTTCATTCTCTTTCTATTTTACTGCTATGGTGGGTTTGAGTCTTACTCAATTTCATACCTTTGCAACACGAGGCAAGAACTCTTTCTTTGGTACTGTTCCATTTTGAACTATTTCAAAATCTTGCCAAGGTATGTACTCATTGAAAAACTTATCAAGCGTCTTTGATCTATCTCAATAGATCTTGATGCTCAATATATAAGTAGCTTTTACTGAGGTTCTTCTTTGAAAAACTCCTTTCAAATACTCCTTTATGCTTTGCAGAATAATTCTACATTATTTCCGATCAACAATATGTCATTCACATATACTTATCGAAATGCTGTAGTGCTCCCACTCACTTTCTTGTAAATCTGAGGCTTCTCCAAAGTCTGTATAAAACCATATCTTTGATCAAATCATCAAGCATATATTCCAACTCTGAGATGCTTGCACCAGTCCATAGATGGACATTTGGAGCTTGCACATTTTGTTAGCATCTTTAGGATTGACAAAACCTTCTGGTTGCATCATATGCAACTCTTCTTTAATAAATCCATTAAGGAATGCAGTTTTGACATCCATTTGCCAGATTTCATAAAATGTGGCAATTGTTAACATGATTCGGATAGACTTAAGCATCGTTACGAGTGAGAAAATTTCATCGTATTCAACACCTTGAACTTGTCGAAAACCTTTTGCAACAAGTCGAGCTTTGTAGATAGTAACACTACTATTAGTGTCCATCTTCCTCTTGAAGATCCATTTATTTAACATGGCTTGCTGATCATAGAGCAAGTCAATCAAAGTCCATACTTTGTTCTCATACATGGATCCTATCTCAGATTTCATGGCCTCAAGCCATTTCGCGGAATCTGGGCTCATCATCGCTTCCTCATAGTTCGTAGGTTCATCATGGTCTAGTAACATGACTTCCAGAACATGATTACCGTACCACTACAGTGCGGATCTTACTCTGGAAGACCTCACGAGGTTTGGTAGCAACTTGATCTGAAGTTTCATGATCATCATCATTAACTTCCTCACTAATTGGTGTAGGAATCACTTTGGAACTGATTTACGTGATGAACTACTTTCCAATAATGGAGAAGGTACAATTACCTCATCAAGTTCTACTTTCCTCCGCTCACTTCTTTCGAGAAACTTCTTCTCTAGAAAGGATCCATCTTAACAACGAAAAACTTGCCTTCGGATCTGTGATAGAAGGTGTACCCAATAGTTACCTTTGGGTATTCTATGAAGGCACTTTTCGATTTGGGTTCGAGCTTATCGGTGAAAACTTTTTCACATAAGCATCACAATTCAAACTTTAAAACGACGACTTAGGTATCTTTGTTAAACCATAGTTCATACGGTGTCGTCTCAGCGGTTTAGATGGTGCCCTATTAAGCGTGAATGCAGTTGTCTCTAATGCATAACCCCAAAACGATAGTGGTAAACCGATAAGAGACATCATAGATCGCACCATATCAAATAAAGTGCGGTTATGACGTTCGGACACACCATTACGTTATGGTGTTCCATGTGGCGTGAGCTGCGAAACTATTCCACATTGTTTTATATGAAGGCCAAACTCGTAACTCAAATATTCTCCTCCACGATCAGATCGTAGAAACTTTATTTTCTTGTTACGATGATTCTCCACTTCACTCTGAAATTCTTTGAACTTTTCAAATGTTTCATACTTGTGCTTCATTAAGTAGATATACTCATATCTGCTCAAATCATCTTGTGAAGGTCAGAAAATAACGATACTTGCCATGAGCCTTAATACTTATTGGTGCGCATACATCGAATGTATTATTTCCAACAAGTTTGTTGCTCGTTCCATTGTTCGGAGAAGCGGAGTTTTAGTCATCTTGCCCAAATGGCACGGTTACTTAAGCATCAAATGATTCATAACCAAGTGATTTCGAAAATCCATCTTTATGGAGTTTCTTCATCGTTTACACCGATATGACCCCAAGCGGCGGTGCCACAAATAAATTGCACTATCATTATTAACTTTACATCTTTTGGTTTCAATATTATGAATATGTGTATCACACGATCGAGATCCAACAAACCATTTTCATTGGGTGTATGACCATAGAAGGTTTTATTCATGTAAGCAGAACAATAATTATTCTCTAACTTACATGAATAACCGTATTGCAATAAACATGATCAAATCATATCCATGCTCAATTGAGCGCCAAATAACATTTATTTAGGTTCAACACTAATCCCGATAGTATAGGGGTGTGCGATGATGATCATATCAATCTTGGAACTACTTCCAACACTCATCGTTACTTCCCCTTCAACTAGTTTTGTTTATACGTAACTCCTGTTTGAGTTACTAATCTTAGCAACCGAACAAGTATCAAATACTCGGGGCTACTATAAACACTAATCCCGATAGTATAGGGAGTGTGCGATGATGATCATATCAATCTTGGAACTACTTCCAACACTCATCGTCACTTCCCCTTCAACTAGTCTCTGTTGATACGTAACTCCTGTTTGAGTTACTAATCTTAACAACCGAACAAGTATCAAATACTCGGGGCTACTATAAACACTAGTAAAGCACACATCAATAACTTGTATATCAAATATACCCTTGTTCACTTTGCCATCCTTCTTATCCACCAAATATTTGGGGTACTTCCGTTTCCAGTGACCAGTTCCATTGCAGGAAAAGCACTTAGTCTCAGGCTTAGGTCCAGACTTGGGCTTCTTCACTCGAACAGCAACTTGCTTGCCGTTCTTCTTGAAGTTCCCCTTCTTCCCTTTGCCCTTTTCCTTGAAACTAGTGGTCTTGTCAATCATCAACACTTGATGCTCTTTTCTTGATTTCCACCTTCGTTGATTTCAGCATCATGAAGAGCTTGGGAATTACTTTTGTCATCCTTGCATATTATAGTTCATCACGAAGTTCTACTAACTTGGTGATGGTGACTAGAAATTCTGTCAATCACTATCTTATCGGAAGATTAACTCCCACTTGATTCAAGCGATTGAAGTACCGGACAATCGAGCACATGCTCACTAGTTGAGCGATTCTCCTCCATCTTTTAGCTATAGAAATTGTTGGAACTTCATATCTCTCAACTCGGGTATTTGCTTGAAATATTAACTTCAATTCCTGGAACATCTCATATGGTCCATGCGTTCAACGTCTTTGAAGTCGATTCTAAGCCGTTAAGCATGGTGCACTAAACTATCAAGTAGTCATCATATTAAGCTAGCCAAGCGTTCATAACGTGCATTTGCTCCTGCAATAGAGTGCATGTAACATCCCAAATTTTGGAATGTTAATATAATTAATTGAATTGTTTGTTTGTTTCCTTGAGTGAATTAAACTTGAGTGAAATTTGAACCTTTTCAAAAACTTTTGAAGAGAGAATAAAATGACTTTCCCTTCTCGGTAAATTCAAATTCATCCTATTAAAATCAATGAGAGAAGATGACATGACTTCTTCAACTATAAAGAATTTGAGCGGAGTTTTGCAATTTAATTCTTTCAAATATTTGCACTTGCTTCTCTATTTTTCTTCCCGAAAATAAATTCTTGCAAGCAAGAAAAGCGGAGAAAATGACCCTCAAAATCAGGGCATTTTGAAAATATTGAGCCAAGAAAAACCAAAGTTTTATTTAAAATTATTTGCAAAAAGAAATAAAGCCTTTAGGGATTTTCTGAAAAACATTTTTTTAGTTTTTATTTTGGCCGTGGAATAATGCTCATCATCTACATTTTATTTTTCGATAATTTTAGTATATAAAACTCTTTATTCGAATTGATTTGATTTCCCTTTTTATTGTTTTAGTTTCCTAATTTTAAAAATAGGAATGGAATCGTTTTATTAGGAAAAAACCTGGCCCATTAAGCACTTTCCTATTCTAGCCCAACAAGAGATCATCTCCTTCCTCTGTTTCCTCTCACGTTCTGAAGCTTTCCATATCCATGGAGCGAAACTCCACCTTCCGATCTCCTCGTCTTTCCATCCCAGCGCCTCCCGAGACCGCCTATAAACCCCTCCTCTCCTCGTTCCATTTTCCCATCACCCGCCCCTCCTGCCCGTAGCCTTCTACCACCGTCCTCCTTTTCACTGCCTAAAGCGCTCACCGGGAACTCTCTGGAACCTCCCCATCGCCCAGCGCCACCTCCCCAGCGCTGACCCCTCCTCCGCCACCCCCACCTCGCTTGGCGACCTCGCCCCCTCGCCGAGCAGCCCTCCACATCGCCGAATCCTTCCTGCCATCTCTGCCTCACGTCTGAGTAACTCCGTTTTCGTTTTCAGATTTATTTCTGTAACAGATTTAGTTCCGTTCTTGTTTAGCTTATAACTTTTGATCTAGAAGTCCAATGATGCTGATTGTTTTTGCGTTAGATCACAATTTTCTTGTAGTTTCCAAAATATATAATTTGTCTATGTTTGGATTTATAAAAATTGAGTTAGATCAGATTTGAATTAAAGCTTGTTTTGCTTATTCGGGAGTTTAAAATAGATTTTTATTTGATTCTTTTTCTACTGATCACTAGTGATCATATTTACCAGTGGTAAAAACTTCAAAATTGTTTGAGTATTTTAGCTTATTGTTTCATGTAAAACAAATTCTGTTTTAGTTCTATTGAATTATAGCTACTTCTTTTCTATAGTTGTTTTAAACTATTTTATTTTATATTTCAGAAAGTTTATGTTTGGTTTCTATTAGTTAAACAGTAGGTGTTCAACAAGTTTTTATATTTATTTTTATTTTGTTATCGTGAAATCAATTCAAGTTAAGCTAATAACTTGCAATGGATTTCTCTCTTTTAACTCCCAATTGAAAATACTTTCAAAATAGCTTTATGAAAAAATACTTTATTTTTTCTTTGTCTTAACTAAATTTATATTTTATTCTCTGTTATTTTAGTGTTTTATTTTCCATTAGACAAAACTATTTTTGTGAATGTTGTGAAGAAGACTCCTAGTTTTATTTGAAGTTCCTTGGATTCTTATTAAGCTCTCTCTTTTGTTTTGATTGTTAGTGTGAGTGCTTATGTGAATGATATGTTTGTTATATAGATTTCATCGAGAGTGAAGAGTATTCTATCAAGTTATTTATTGAGAGCGATAATTCTTCTTCGTCAACATCACCGAGCAAGTTCACTTTGATCATTGCTTTCATACCTATGTTTTATTGCATTTAGTGGCATCCTTGCAACCACCCCTCGATAGTGTTATTGAATCCTTGTAATTGAGTAGTATGCATGAGGTAGGAACCCACCCCTGTTACCAAGCCGGGGCGATATTTTATTTAATGCTACGCTATAGTAGGCGGGGTTTGGTATGAGTGCTTTCGGGAGTGGTGTGAGAATGGAGGATCTCGTCAATGGCGACCACTCCATGATGGAATCTGCAGGACTGCATCTTCAAGGCCTCAAGACTTCAAGACTCGAGACAAGAATTCAATATACACTCTTTGGGTGAAGGGCGGTTGTGGGCACCTGGAGAAACCAGTGGTTGGCGGGATGCATGGAGAAGCGCCATGACATCTTGCGGAGCTTCACCCAGACTCAAAGAGCGGAAGAATACTTCACTTGGGAAGCTTACATGCAACCGCAAGTCATTATGGGCTCTGGCTTGGTTGACCTTAGTTGTGACTCTGGCTGGGGCGGTACTAGCGGATGTAGAACTACGGTAGGATGGGTTGAGTCGGACGGTGGTCGGAGGAACTATTTGGAAGACCATGTTTGGTCATCTTGTTCTCAAACACTCTGAAGTGCGAGAGCGTAAAGAGAGGATCGAATCTTGCGGGTAAAGTGTACAATCCTCTGCGAGAGGTCATAACCTGTCGATTAGCCGTGTCCCGATTCACGGACAAATTGAGCCTCGGACTTGGATC
Organism: Aegilops longissima; assembly: GCA_021605205.1. Taxonomy (NCBI): domain Eukaryota; kingdom Viridiplantae; phylum Streptophyta; class Magnoliopsida; order Poales; family Poaceae; genus Aegilops; species Aegilops longissima. The sequence goes on from JAHIAM010007095.1 coordinate 7,080, forward strand.
TATCTCGGAACTCTCAACACGGATTGATAACAATTGTGGGCAACTTATGATGATTTGGGCTATGAGACATCGGTTGGCGGAACCATGTCATGATAGAAAACTCCATAGTACAGACTTCATTTATTCCTTTGATGTAGGAAAATAAAATCAGCTTTTACATAAACAAAACTCGATCTGAGCCACAAAGCCAAATTGCATATAGTATAGTTTTACAATCTGTTTATTCATGTTGTGATCTTGCGGTACATTCAATGTACTGACCTACGGCTGCAACGTATCATGTTGCAGGATATTTCTTCGACAGTAAGAGTTACTATCTGATTACGGTCTACACTCAACCTGCCGATGGCGTTGATGGGACTCCACACCCGTTTGATTGTTTCAGCTGAGTATTATGAGGTATATATCATTTTCGTTATTTATACATGTGATTGCACTTTGATATATACATTGATGTCTTGTGTGTGCCGACATCTTGATCCGAGGATGGCACGGTAACACGAAGGCTTGACCGTCTGCGAGGTCGAATTCGCTTCTGATCTGTCACCTAGCGGTGCATTAAGGACATAATTCTTACGTGTAGCAATGAGGATAAACCTCAGATCACGGATCCAATCCGCATCATTGCTACTAACATTTTTAAATACAATTTTCTCTAGGAACACATATAAAAAACATAGGGAAGCAACAAGCGAGCTTATTGATCTACAACATAATTTGCAAAATACTACCGGGACTAAGTTCATGATAAATTAAAGTTCAATTAATCATATTACTTAAGAACTCCCACTTAGATAGACATCCCTCTAATCCTCTAAGTGATTCGTGATCCAAATCAACTAAACCATGTCCGATCATCACGTGAGATGGAGTAGTTTCAATGGTGAACATCACTATGTTGATCATATCTACTATATGATTCACGTTCGACCTTCGGTCTCCGTGTTCGAGGCCATATCTGTTATATGCTAGGCTCGTCAAGTTTAACTTTGAGTATTCTCGTGCGCAACTGTTTTGCACCGTTGTATTTGAGCGTAGAGCCTATCACCCGATCATCACGTGGTGTCTCGGCACGAAGAACTTTCGCAATGGTGCATACTCGGGAGAACACTTCTTGATAATTTTAGTGAGAGATCATCTTATAATGCTACCGTCAATCAAAGCAAGATAAGATGCATAAAGGATAAACATCACATGCAATCAATATAAGTGATATGATATGGTCATCATCATCTTGTGCTTGTGATCTCCATCTCCGAAGCTTACCGTCATGATCACCATCGTCACGGTAGCGACACCTTGATCTCCATCGTAGCATCGTTGTCGTCTAGCCAACTATTGCTTCTCGACTATCGCTCTTTGCTTAGTGATAAAGTAAAGCAATTACATGGCGTTGCATTTCATACAATAAGCGACAACCATATGGCTCCTGCCGATTGCCGATAATTTGGTTACAAAACATGATCATCTCATACAATAAAATATAGCATCACGTCTTGACAATATCACATCACAACATGCCTGCAAAAACAAGTTAGGCGTCCTCTACTTTGTTGTTGCAAGTTTTACGATAATACGCTACGGGCTGAGCAAGAACCGTTCTTACCTCGCATCAAAACCACAGCGATAGTTTGTCAAGTTGGTGCTGTTTTAACCCGCAAGGACGGGCGTAGCCTTTTCGGTTCAACTAAAGTGAGAGAGCAGACACCGCGGTCACCTTTAAGCACCGAGTGCTCGGCGGTGAAACCAGTCTCGCGTAAGCGTCTGCGTAATGTCGGTCCGGGCGCTTCATCTCACAATACCGCCCGAACCAAAGTATGACATGCTGGTAAGCGGTATGACTTATATCGCCCACAACTCACTTGTGTTCTACTCGTGCATATGACATCAGCGCATAAAACCAGGCTCGGATGCCCTTTGTTGGGAGCGTAGTAATTTCAAAAAATTCCTCGCTGCGCAAGATCATGGTGATGGCATAGCGAGAGGGAAGTGTATGTCCACGTACCCTCGTGAACCGTGGCGAGCGTTATAACAAGCGGTTGATGTAGTCGTACATCTTCACGATCCGACCGATCAAGTACGAGCGTCACGGCACCTCCGAGTTCAGCTGCGTTCAGCTCGATGGCGATCCCGGGCTCCGATCCAGCAAAGCGTCGGGGATGAGTTCCGTCGGCCTGACGGCGTGGTGGCGATGATGATGCTCCACCGGCGCGGGGCCGCCTAAGCTCTGCGGCGATATGACTTCACCGGCGCGGGGCTTCGCCTAAGCTCATGACGATATGACGAAGTGGAATATGGTGGAGGGGCACCGCTGCGGCTAAGGCGATCCGTAGATCAACTTGTGTGTCATGGGGTGCCCCCTGCCCCGTATATAAAGGAGCAAGGGAAGGGCGGCCAAGGAGGAGGCGGCGCCCAAGGGGAGTCCTACTCCTCTGGGAGTAGGACTCCTCCTTTCCTAGTAGGAGTAGGAGAGAAGGAAGGGGAAGGGAGGAAGGGGTGCGGCCCCTCCCTAGTCCAATTCGGACTAGGCCTTGAGAAGCGGCGGCCTGCCCTAGGCATCCCCTCTCTCTTTCCTTGAGGGCCCAATAAGGCCAATACTTCTCCCGGCGAATTCCGTAACTCTCGGTACTCGAAAAATACCGAATCATTGGAACCTTTCCGAACTCGAATATAGTCGTCAATATATCGATCTTTCGTCTCGACCATTTGAGACTCCTCGTCATATCCCCGATCTCATCCGGGACTCCGAACTCCTTCGGTACATCAAAACTCATAAACTCATAATATAAGCATCGCCGAAACCTTAATCGTGCGGACCCTACGGGTTCGAGAACTATATAGACATGACCTAGAACTATTCTCGGTCAATAACCAATAGCGGAACCTGGATGTCCATATTGGCTCCTACATATTCTCGAAGATCTTTATCGGTCAAACCGCATAACAACATCGTTGTTCCCTTTGTCATCGGTATGTTACTTGCGAGATTTGATCGTCGGTATCAATACCTAGTTCAATCTCGTTACGGCAAGTCTCTTTACTCGTTCCATAATGCATCATTCCGTAACTAACTCATTAGTTACATTGCACAAGGCTTATAGTGATGTGCATTACCGAGAGGGCCGAGATACCTCTCCGAGCAATCGGGTGACAAAACCTAATCTCGAAATCGCCAACCCAACATGTACCTTTGGAGACACCTGTAGTACTCCTTTATAATCACCCGATTCACGTTGTGACGTTTGGTAGCACCAAAGTGTTCCTCCGTTAGCAGGAGTTGCATAATCTCATAGTTACGAGGAACATGTATAAGTCATGAAGAAAGCAATAGCAACATACTAAGCGATCAAGTGCTAGGCCAGCGGAATGGGTCATGTCAATCAGATCATTCTCCTAATGATGTGATCCCGTTAATCAAATGACAACTCATGTCTATGGTTAGGAAACATAACCATCTTGATTAACGAGCTAGTCAAGTAGAGGCATACTAGTGACACTCTGTTTGTCTATGTATTCACACATGTATTATGTTTCCGGTTAATACAATTCTAGCATGAATAATAAACATTTATCATGATATAAGAAATAAATAATAACTTTATTATTGCCTCTAGGGCATATTTCCTTCAATGGGATCTGGGAATCCCTTCTGATTAGCGGGCGTGGAGCTGTGCAAAGCAGGTCTAAAAGATCTTGCGAGATTTTTACCCGAGTTCGGGCATAAGCGATCGTAAAACCCTAGTCCTGCTTGTCTGTGTGTATTTAGTGTTCTTGAGCTCTTGAACTAGCTGCGGTGCATGCCCAGTCCAAAAAAGTCCAAATCCTTCCACAGTACGCCTCAGGCCTTCTTTTTATATGTCAAAGGGGTCGCCACAGTGGCACATAAGAGGTGGAAAGTATCTACAATGTACAAGTTTATCGCCTGCCATCGTAGGGCAAACACCTTTAATGTGTCGCCTACGTGCCCTCTTTCTTTATCGGGGACGACAACAACGCTCGTCCCGTCCGTCGCCGCCTCGCCTTGCTTTGACGTGCGTCCAAGCTGACGAGGCATGTAGTGCCATGCTGGCTGGCTGGTTGCTGAGCTGGTGCGGTGACAGGGTCTTCACGAGGATCTGCATGCCACCACACAGGTGCTTGGCTAGTTGGCCTACAAGCTGCATGTTGCCACGCAGGTGCTCGCCTAGTTGGCGGGCTGGTCGCCGAGTCGGAACGGTCGTGGGGCAGCGAAACTTTTGCAGGCGTGGGCCTGGCCTCGGCCCCGTAGATGCCCCCGGTGAGGGTCTTGTCGGGGTCTCGTGGCCGTCCCCGGCAAGGATCTTGCCGGGGTATTCGTCTGTCCCCGGCAAGGATCTTGCCGGTGGTCTTCCTCTGCTGGTTTCTTTCTAGACTCGCAGGCCTTTGGTCTTCACAAAGATCTGCATGCCACCACGCAGGTGCCCCCGAGTCTTGGTCTTGATGTTGTCGATGGTGTCAGAACTCTCAGGCTCAAGGGTGGTGGCCTTGCTGGTATTGGGCAATTTGCCCCGACAAGGCTCTTGCCGGGGCTATGTAGGCCGCCCCGGCAAGGGTGTTGCCGGGGGAAGCCCATCTTGCCCTTTCGCTCTTCATGTTGGGGACCGTAGCAGAAATTCAAAATTTTCTACGCATCACCAAGATCAATCTATGGAGATTCTAGCAACGAGGGGAAGGAGAGTGCATCTACATACCCTTGTAGATCGCTAAGCGAGCGTTCATGAAACGGGGTTGAAGGAGTCGTACTCGTCGTGATCCAAATCACGGAGATCCTAGTGCGAGCAGACGGCACCTCGCGTTCAACACGTACAGCCGGTGGCGTCTCCCGCCTTGATCCAGCAAGGGAGAGGAGAGGTTGAGAAGACTCCATCCAGCAGCAGCACAGCGGCATGGTGGTGGTGGAGGGCGTGGCAATCCCGAGGGCCGCCCAAGCACCAGCGAGAGGAGGAGGAGGAGGCGGGGCTGCACCAGCAGGAGAGAACTCATGTGTTATGGGCAGCCCCTAGGCCTCATATATATAGGGGAAGGGAGGAGGTGCGCCCCTCTGGGGTTCCCACCCCTAGAGGCGGCAGCCCTAGATGGGAAAGGGGAGGCGGCCAGAGGGAGGAGAGGGGCGCCCACTAGATGGGCCTTAGGGCCCATCGCCCTAGGGTTGCCCTCTCACTCACCCTTGCGCCTTGGGCCTCTTGTGGGCGCACCAGCCCCCTTGGGGCTGGTTCCTCCCACACTTGGCCCATCACAACCTTCTGGGGTTGGTGGCCCCACTTGGTGGACCCAGGGACCCTCCGGTGGTCCGATGTACATACCGATATCATGAAACTTTTCCGGTGACCAAAGCAGGACTTCCCATATATAAATCTTTACCTCCGGACCATTCCGGAACTCCTCGTGACGTCCGGGATCTCATCGGGACTCGAACAACATTCGGTAACCACATACAAACTTCCTTTATAACCCTAGCGTCGCCAGACCTTAAGTGTGTAGACCCTACGGGTTCGGGAACCATCTTGAACATGACCGAGGCGTTCTCCGGTCAATAACCAACAGCGGGATCTGGATACCCATGTTGGCTCCCACATGTTCCACGATGATCTCATCGGATGAACCACGATGTCAAGGACTCAATCGATCCGTATACAATTCCCTTTGTCTAGCGGTATTGTACTTGCGAGATTCGATCGTCGGTATCCTATACCTTGTTCAATCTCGTTACCGGCAAGTCTCTTTACTCGTTCCGTAACACATCATCCGTGATCAACCCCTTGGTCACATTGTGCACATATGATGATGTCCTACCGAGTGGGCCAGAGATACCTCTCCGTTTACGGAGTGACAAATCCAGTCTCGATTCGTGCCAACCTTGAGACACTTTCGGAGATACCTGTAATGCACCTTTATAGCCACCCGATTCGTTGTGGCGTTTGGTACACCAAAGCATTCTGGATCATTCTTGTACCCTAGGCTGACTCATGGCAAGGCACACTTCGATCACGGTACACAGCATAGCATACTATAGAGCCTATATACGAAGCATAGGGGCGACCTTAATCCTTTCTCTCTTTTACGCCGTGGTGAGCTTTTAACTCTTAACTTCATACCTTACAACTCAGGCAAGAACTCCTTCTTTGGTGATCCATCTTGAACACTTTCAAGATTATGTCAAAGTATGTGCTCATTTGAAAGTATTATTAAACATTTTGATCTATCTTATAGATCTTGATGCTTATTGTTCAAGTAGCCTAAACCAGGTTTTCTATTGAAAATCATCTTTCAAATAACCCTATATGCTTTCGGAAATTCTACATCATTTCGATCATCAATATGTCAACAACATATACTCATCGAGAAATTCTATAGTGCTCCACTCACTTCTTTGGAAATACAAGTTTCTCATAAACTTTGTATAAACCCAAAATCTTTGATCATCTCATCAAGCGCACATTCCAACTCCGAGATGCTTACTCCGGTCCTTAGAAGGATTGCTGGAGCTAGCATACCTTTAGCATCCTTAGGATTGACAAAACTTTTACGATTGTATCACATACAACCTTTCCTTCTGGCCGGTAAGGAAACTCATTTTGACATCCATCGCGATTTCATAAATGCAGCTTATGCTAACATGATTCCGGCGGACTTAAGCATCGCTACGGATGAGAAAAACTCATCGTAGTCAACTCCTTGAACTTGTGAAAACTCTTACGCCACAAGTCGAGCTTCATAGAAGGTGACATTACCGTCCACGTCCGTCTTCTTCTTAAAGATCCATTTATTGCAATGGCTTGCCAATCATCGGGCAAGTCCACCAAAGTCCATGCTTTGTTATGATACATGGATCCTATCTCGATTTCATGGCTTCTAACCATTTGCCGAATTTGGGCCCACCATCGCTTCCCCATAGCTCGTGGGTTTATCAAAGGCGGGATCACCGTACCACTCACGAAGCGATCTGGCGTCCTTGTCGTCCCTCACGAGGTTCGGTAGTGACTTGATCCGAAGCTTCATGATCACTATCATAGCTTCCACTTCAATTGGTGTAGGTGCCACGGGAACAACTTCACGTGCCTGCTACACACTAGTTGAAGTGATGGTTCAATAACCTCATCAAGTCTCCACCATCCTCCCACTCAACTTTCGAGACAAACTTTTCCTCGAAACGACTCGATTCAAGAAACAATCCCTATTGCTTTCGGATCTGAATTAGGAGGTATACCCAACTGTTTTGGGTGTCCTATGAAGATGCATTTTATCCGCTTTGGGTTCGAGCTTATCAACACTGAAACTTTTCCACATAAGCGTCGCAGCCCCAAACTTTTAAGAAAGCGACAACAGGTTTCTCCAAGCGGTGTCGTCTCAGCGGAATTACGTGGTGCCCCATTAAAGTGAGTGCGGTTATTTCTAATGCCTAACCCATGAGCGATAGTGGTAATTCGATAAGAGATATCATAGTACGCACCATATCCAATAGAGTGCAACTATGATGTTCGGACACACCATCACACTATGGTGTTCGGTGGTAATAATCGTGAAACAATTTGCACAATGTATTAATTGTGTGCCAAAACTTCGTAACTCAGATATTCATCTCTATGATCATATCATAGACATTCTATCCTCTTGTCACGAAGATCTTAAACTTCACTCTGAAATTACTTGAACCATTCAATAATTCAGACTTGAGTTTCATCAAGTAAATACACTCGATATCTACTTAAATCATCCGTGAAGTAAGAACATAACGATATTCCTTTGCATGCCTCGGCACTCATTGGACTGCACACATCAAAATGTGTTACTTCAACAAGTTGCTATCTTGTTCCATCTTCTTGAAAATGAGGCTTTCAATCATCTTGCCCATGTGGTATGATTTGCATGTCTCAAGTGATTCAAAATCAAGTGAGTCCAAGCGGTCCATCTGCATGGAGTTTCTTCATGCATATACACCAATAGACATGGTTAGCATGTCTCAAACTTTTCAAAAAGCAGTGAGTCAAAGATCCATCGACATGGAACTTCTTCATGCGTTTATACCAATATGACTCACATGGCGAGTGCCACAAGTAAGTGGTACTATCATTACTATCTTATATCTTTTGGCATGAAAATGTGTATCACTACGATCGAGATTCAATAAACCATTCCTTTAGGTGCAATACCATTGAAGGTATTATTCAAATAAGCAGAGTAACCATTATTCTCCTTAAATGAATAACCGTATTGCGATAGACATAATCCAATAATGTCTATGCTCAGCATAAACACCAAATGACAATTATTCAGGTTTAATACTAATCTTGATGGTAGAGGGCGTGCGATGTTTGATCACATCAAAATTGGAAACACTTCCAACACATATCGTCGACTCACCTTTAGCTAGTCTCCGTTTATTCCGTAGCTCTTTTATTTGAGTTACTAACACTTAGCAACCGAACGGTATCTAATACCACTGGTGCTACTACAGTACTAGTAAAGTACACATTAACATAATGTATATCAATATACTTCTATCGACCTTGCCGACCTTCTCATCTACCAAGTATCTAGGGTGGTTCCGCTTGATGTCCGTTCCTCTCATTCTGAAGCACTTAGTCTCGGGTTTGGGTTCAACCTTGGGTTTGTTCCTTTGGGCAACAACTGATTTGCCGTTTCATGAAGTGTCCCTTCTTGTCCTTGCCCTTCTTGAAACTAGTGGTTTCACCAACCATCAACAATTGATGCTCCTTCTTGATTTCTACTTTCGCGATTGTCAAACATGCGAATACTTCAGAGATCATCATATCTATCACGATATGTTATAGTTCATCCGAAGCTCTAGCAGCTTGGTGGCAATGACTTTGGAGAAACATCACTATCTTATCGGAAGATCAACTCCCTCGGTTCAAGTGATTGTTGCACTTGGACAATCGAGCACAAGCTCAACGATTGAGCTTTTCTCCCTGAGTTTGCAGGCTAAGAAAATCGTCGGAGGTCTTATACCTCTTGGCGTGGGCACGACACTGAAATCCCAATTTCAGCCCTCGAAACATCTCATATGTTCCGTGACGTTTTGAAAGCGTCTTTGGTGCCTCAACTCTAAACCTTTTATCTGAACTATCACGTAGTTATCAAAACATGTATGTCCGATGTTACTTAACATCCACAAGCGGCGTTTGGGGTTCAGCACCTGGCGGTGCATTAAGGACATAAGCTTTCTCTGTCGCATAGTTGCTACTTTCAACTTTCAACTATATTTTCTCTAGGAACATATCTAAGCAGTGGAACTAAAGCGCGAGCTTCGACATAATTTGCAAAAGGTCTTTTGACTATGTTCAAGATAATTAAGTTCATCTTATGAACTCCCACTCGAATAGACATCCCTCTGGTCATCTAAGTGATTACATGATCCGAGTCAACTAGGCGTGTCCGATCATCACGTGAGGCGGACTAGTCATCATCGGTGAACATCTTCATGTTGATCGTATCTACCATCGACTCATGCTCGACCTTTCGGTCTCGTGTTCGAGGCCATATGCGTACATGCTAGGCTCGTCAACACCGTTGTATGTGAGCGTAAGAATCCATCACACCCGATCATCACGTGGTGCTTAGAAGCGACGAACTTTTGCAGCGGTGCACAGTTAGGGAGAACACTTCTTGAAATTGTTATAAGGGATCATCTTATTTACTACCGTCGTTCTAAGTAAACAAGATGCATAAACATAATAAACATCACATGCAATTATATAGTAGTGACATGATATGGCCAATATCATATAGCTCCATTGATCTCCATCTTGAGGGCTCCATGATCATCATCGTCACCGGCATGACACCATGATCTCCATCATCATGATCTCCATCATCGTGTCTTCATGAAGTTGTCTAGCCAACTATTACTTCTACTACTATGGCTGCGGTTAGCAATAAAGTAAAGTAATTACATGGCGTTGTTTAATGACACGCAGGTCATACAATAAATAAAGACAACTCCTATGGCTCCTGCCGGTTGTCATATTCATCGACATGCAAGTCGTGAATCCTATTACAAGAACATGATCAATCTCATACATCACATATCATTCATCACATTCTTCTTGGCCATATCACATCACATAGCATACCTGCAAAAACAAGTTAGGCGTCCTCTAATTGTTGTTTGCATGTTTCTGATGGCTGCTATGGGTTTCTAGCAAACGTTTCTTACCTCATAAAACCACAGCGTGATATGCCAATTGCTATTTACCCTTCATAAGGACCCTTTTCATCGAATCCGTTCCGACTAAAGTGGGAGGCGGCACCCGCTAGCCACCTTATGCACCAAGTGCATGTCGTTCAGTGGAACTGTCTCACATAAAATGCGTGTAAGGTCGGTCGGGCGCTTCATCCCACAATACCGTCGAAACAAGATTGGACTAATAGCGGTAAGCATATTGAACAACATCAACGCCCACAACTACTTTGTGTTCTACTCGTGCAAATAATCTCGCAATAGACCTAGCTCATGATGCCCTTTGTTGGGGAGCGTGGCAGAAATTCAAAATTTTCTCGCATCACCAAGATCAATCTATGGAATTCTAGCGCGAGGAAGGAGAGTGCATCTACATACCCTTGTAGATCGCTAAGCGAGCGTTCATGAGAAGCAGGGTTGAAGAAGTCGTGCTCGTCGTGATCCAAATCACGGAGATCCTAGTGCCGAGCAGACGGCACCTCGCGTTCAACACCGCGTACAGCCGGTGGCGTCTCCCGCCTTGATCCAGCAAGGAGAGGGAGAGGTTGAGAAGACTCCATCCAGCAGCAGCTGGCGGCATGGTGGTGGTGGAGGCGTGGCAATCCCGAGGCCGCCCAAGCACCAAGCGAGAGGAGGAGGAGGAGGCGGGGCTGCACCAAGAGGAGAGAACTCATGTGTTATGGGCAGCCCCTAGGCCTCATATATATAGGGGAAGGGAGGAGGTGCGCCCCTCTGGGGTTCCCACCCCTAGGGGCGGCAGCCCTAGATGGGAAAGGGGGGCGGCCAGAGGGAGGGAGGGGGGCGCCCACTAGATGGGCCTTGGGGCCCATCGCCCTAGGGTTGCCCCTCCCTCACCCTTGCGCCTTGGGCCTCTTGTGGGGCGCACCAGCCCCTTGGGGCTGGTTCCCTCCCACTTGGCCCATGCAACCTTCTGGGGTTGGTGGCCCCACTTGGTGGACCCAGGACCCTCCGGTGGTCGATACATCCGATATCGCCCATGAAACTTTTCCGGTGACCAAAACAGGACTTCCCATATATAAATCTTTACCTCCGGACCATTCCGGAACTCCTCGTGACGTCCAGGGATCTCATCGGGACTCGAACAACATTCGGTAACCACATACAAACTTCCTTTATAACCCTAAGCGTCGCCAGACCTTAAGTGTGTAGACCCTACGGGTTCGGGAACCATCTTGAACATGGCCGAGGCGTTCTCCGGTCAATAACCAACAGCGGGATCTGGATACCCATGTTGGCTCCCACATGTTCCACGATGATCTCATCGGATGAACCACGATGTCAAGGACTCAATCGATCCGTATACAATTCCCTTTGTCTAGCGGTATTGTACTTGCCGAGATTCGATCGTCGGTATCCTATACCTTGTTCAATCTCGTTACGGCAAGTCTCTTTACTCGTTCAGTAACACATCATCCGTGATCAACCCCTTGGTCACATTGTGCACATTATGATGATGTCCTACCGAGTGGGCCAGAGATACCTCTCCGTTTACGGGTGACAAATCGATCTCGATTCGTACCAACCATGAGACACTTTCGGAGATACATAATGCACCTTTATAGCCACCCGATTCGTTGTGGCGTTTGGTACACCAAAGCATTCTGGATCATTCTTGTACCCTAGATGACTCATGGCAAGGCACACTTCGATGCGGTACACGGCATAGCATACTATAGAGCCTATATACGAAGCATAGGGGCGACCTTAATCCTTTCTCTCTTTTACTGCCGTGGTCGAGCTTTTAACTCTTAACTTCATACCTTACAACTCGAGGCAAGAACTCCTTCTTTGGTGATCCATCTTGAACACTTTCAAGATTATGTCAAAGTATGTGCTCATTTGAAAGTATTATTAAACATTTTGATCTATCTTATAGATCTTGATGCTTATTGTTCAAGTAGCCTAAACCAGGTTTTCTATTGAAAATCATCTTTCAAATAACCCTATATGCTTTCGAGAAATTCTACATCATTTACGATCATCAATATGTCAACAACATATACTCATCAGAAATTCTATAGTGCTCCACTCACTTCTTTGGAAATACAAGTTTCTCATAAACTTTGTATAAACCCAAAATCTTTGATCATCTCATCAAAGCGCACATTCCAACTCGAGATGCTTACTCCGGTCCTTAGAAGGATTGCTGGAGCTAGCATACCTTTAACATCCTTAGGATTGACAAAACTTTTACGATTGTATCACATACAACCTTTCCTTCTGGCGGTAAGGAAACTCATTTTGACATCCATCGCGGATTTCATAAATGCAGCTTATGCTAACATGATTCCGCGGACTTAAGCATCGCTACGGATGAGAAAAACTCATCGTAGTCAACTCCTTGAACTTGTGAAAAACTCTTAGCCACAAGTCGAGCTTCATAGAAGGTGACATTACCGTCCACGTCCGTCTTCTTCTTAAAGATCCATTTATTGCAATGGCTTGCCAATCATCGGGCAAGTCCACCAAAGTCCATGCTTTGTTATGATACATGGATCCTATCTCGATTTCATGGCTTCTAACCATTTGTCGAATTTGGGCCCACCATCGCTTCCCCATAGCTCGTAGGTTTATCAAGGCGGGATCACCGTACCACTCTGAAGCGATCTGCGTCCTTGTCGTCCTCGAGGTTCGGTAGTGACTTGATCCGAAGCTTCATGATCACTATCATAGCTTCCACTTCAATTGGTGTAGGTGCCACGGAACAACTTCACGTGCCTGCTACACACTAGTTGAAGTGATGGTTCAATAACCTCATCAAGTCTCCACCATCCTCCCACTCAACTTTCGAGACAAACTTTTCCTCGAAGCGACTCGATTCAAGAAACAATCCCTATTGCTTTCGGATCTGAATTAGGAGGTATACCCAACTGTTTTGGGTGTCCTATGAAGATGCATTTTATCCGCTTTGGGTTCGAGCTTATCAACCTGAAACTTTTCCACATAAGCGTCGCAGCCCCAAACTTTAAGAAAGCGACAACAGGTTTCTCCAAGCGGTGTCGTCTCAGCGGAATACGTGGTGCCCCATTAAAGTGAGTGCGGTTATTTCTAATGCCTAACCCATGAGCGATAGTGGTAATTCGATAAGAGATATCATAGTGCGCACCATATCCAATAGAGTGCAACTATGATGTTCGGACACACCATCACACTATGGTGTTCGGTGGTAATGTCGTGAAACAATTTGCACAATGTATTAATTGTGTGCCAAAACTCGTAACTCAGATATTCATCTCTATGATCATATCATAGACATTCTATCCTCTTGTCACGAAGATCTTAAACTTCACTCTGAAATTACTTGAACCATTCAATAATTCAGACTTGAGTTTCATCAAGTAAATACACTCAGTATCTACTTAAATCATCCGTGAAGTAAGAACATAACGATATTCACTGCATGCCTCAGCACTCATTGGACTGCACACATCAAAATGTGTTACTTCAACAAGTTGCTATCTTGTTCCATCTTACTGAAAATGAGGCTTTCAATCATCTTGCCCATGTGGTATGATTTGCATGTCTCAAGTGATTCAAAATCAAGTGAGTCAAGCGGTCCATCGCATGGAGTTTCTTCATGCATATACACCAATAGACATGGTTAGCATGTCTCAAACTTTTCAAAAGCAGTGAGTCAAAGATCCATCGACATGGAACTTCTTCATGCGTTTATACCAATATGACTCACATGGCGATTGCCACAAGTAAGTGGTACTATCATTACTATCTTATATCTTTTGGCATGAAAATGTGTATCACTACGATCGAGATTCAATAAACCATTCCTTTAGGTGCAATACCATTGAAGGTATTATTCAAATAAACAGAGTAACCATTATTCTCCTTAAATGAATAACCGTATTGCGATAGACATAATCCAATAATGTCTATGCTCAGCATAAACACCAAATGACAATTATTCAGGTTTAATACTAATCTTGATGGTAGAGAGGCGTGCGATGTTTGATCACATCAAAATTGGAAACACTTCAACACATATCGTCGACTCACCTTTAGCTAGTCTCCGTTTATTCCGTAGCTCTTTTATTTGAGTTACTAACACTTAGCAACCGAACGGTATCTAATACCTGGTGCTACTACAGTACTAGTAAAGTACACATTAACATAATGTATATCAATATACTTCTATCGACCTTGCCAGCCTTCTCATCTACCAAGTATCTAGGGTGGTTCGCTTGATGTCCGTTCCTCTCATTCTGAAGCACTTAGTCTCGGGTTTGGGTTCAACCTTGGGTTTGTTCCTTTGGGCGACAAGCTGATTTGCCGTTTCATGAAGTGTCCCTTCTTGTCCTTGCCCTTCTTGAAACTAGTGGTTTCACCAACCATCAACAATTGATGCTCCTTCTTGATTTCTACTTTCGCGGTGTCAAACATCGCGAATACTTCAGGATCATCATATCTATCCCTGATATGTTATAGTTCATCCGAAGCTCTAGCAGCTTGGTGGCAATGACTTTGGAGAAACATCACTATCTTATCTGGAAGATCAACTCCCCTCGGTTCAAGTGATTGTTGCACTTGGACAATCGAGCACAAGCTCAACGATTGAGCTTTTCTCCCTGAGTTTGCAGGCTAAGAAAATCGTCGGAGGTCTTATACCTCTTGGCGTGAGCACGACACTGAAATCCCAATTTCAGCCCTCGAAACATCTCATATGTTCGTGACGTTTGAAAGCGTCTTTGGTGCCTCAACTCTAAACCTTTTATCGAACTATCACGTAGTTATCAAAACATGTATGTCCGATGTTGCAACATCCACAAGCGGCGTTTGGGGTTCAGCACTGTGGCGGTGCATTAAGGACATAAGCTTTCTCTTGTCGCATAGTTGCTACTTTCAACTTTCAACTATATTTTCTCTAGGAACATATCTAAGCAGTGGAACTAAAGCGCGAGCTTCGACATAATTTGCAAAAGGTCTTTTGACTATGTTCAAGATAATTAAGTTCATCTTATGAACTCCCACTCGAATAGACATCCCTCTGGTCATCTAAGTGATTACATGATCCGAGTCAACTAGGCGTGTCCGATCATCACGTGAGACGGACTAGTCATCATCGGTGAACATCTTCATGTTGATCGTATCTACCATCGACTCATGCTCGACCTTCGGTCTCGTGTTCGAGGCCATATGCATACATGCTAGGCTCGTCAACACCCGTTGTATGTGAGCGTAAGAATCCATCACACCCGATCATCACGTGGTGCTTAGAAGCGACGAACTTTTGCAGCGGTGCAGTTAGGGAGAACACTTCTTGAAATTGTTATAAGGGATCATCTTATTTACTACCGTCGTTCTAAGTAAACAAGATGCATAAACATAATAAACATCACATGCAATTATATAGTAGTGACATGATATGGCCAATATCATATAGCTCCATTGATCTCCATCTTGAGGCTCCATGATCATCATCGTCACCGGCATGACACCATGATCTCCATCATCATGATCTCCATCATCGTGTCTTCATGAAGTTGTCTACGCCAACTATTACTTCTACTACTATGGCTACGGTTAGCAATAAAGTAAAGTAATTACATGGCGTTGTTTAATGACCGCAGGTCATACAATAAATAAAGACAACTCCTATGGCTCCTGCGGTTGTCATATTCATCGACATGCAAGTCGTGAATCCTATTACAAGAACATGATCAATCTCATACATCACATATCATTCATCACATTCTTCTTGGCCATATCATCACATAGCATACCTGCAAAAACAAGTTAGGCGTCCTCTAATTGTTGTTTGCATGTTTACGTGGCTGCTATGGGTTTCTAGCAAACGTTTCTTACCTCATAAAACCACAGCGTGATATGCCAATTGCTATTTACCCTTCATAAGGACCCTTTTCGCCGAATCCGTTCCGACTAAAGTGGGAGGCGGCACCGCTAGCCACCTTATGCACCAAGTGCATGTCGGTCAGTGGAACTGTCTCACATAAAATGCGTGTAAGGTCGGTCCGGGCGCTTCATCCCACAATACCGTCGAAACAAGATTGGACTAGTAGCGGTAAGCATATTGAACAACATCAGCGCCCACAACTACTTTGTGTTCTACTCGTGCAAATAATCTCGCAATAGACCTAGCTCATGATGCCCTTTGTTGGGGAGCGTGGCAGAAATTCAAAATTTTCTCGCATCACCAAGATCAATCTATGGAGATTCTAGCAGCGAGGGAAGGAGAGTGCATCTACATACCCTTGTAGATCGCTAAGCGGAAGCGTTCATGAGCAGGGTTGAAGGAGTCGTACTCGTCGTGATCCAAATCACGGAGATCCTAGTGCGAGCAGACGGCACCTCGCGTTCAACACACGTACAGCCGGTGGCGTCTCCCGCCTTGATCCAGCAAGGAGAGAGGAGAGGTTGAGAAGACTCCATCCAGCAGCAGCACAGCGGCATGGTGGTGGTGGAGGCGTGGCAATCCCGAGGCCGCCAAGCACCAAGCGAGAGGAGGAGGAGGAGGCGAGGGCTGCACCAGAGGAGAGAACTCATGTGTTATGGGCAGCCCCTAGGCCTCATATATATGGGGAAGGGAGGAGGTGCGCCCCTCTGGGGTTCCCACCCCTAGGGGCGGCAGCCCTAGATGGGAAAGGGGAGGCGGCCAGAGAGGGAGGGAGAGGGCGCCCACTAGATGGGCCTTAGGGCCCATCTGCCCTAGGGTTGCCCCTCCACTCACCCTTAGCCTTGGGCCTCTTGTGGGGGTGCACCAGCCCCTTGGGGCTGGTTCCTCCACACTTGGCCCATGCAACCTCTGGGGTTGGTGGCCCCACTTGGTGGACCCCGGGACCCTCCGGTGGTCATTACGTCCGATATCGCTGAAACTTTTCGGTGACCAAAATAGGACTTCCATATATAAATCTTTACCTCCGGACCATTCGGAACTCCTCGTGACGTCAGGGATCTCATCGGGACTCGAACAACATTCGGTAACCACATACAAACTTCCTTTATAACCCTAAGCGTCCCGAACCTTAAGTGTGTAGACCCTACGGGTTCGGGAACCATCTGAGACATGGCCAAGGCGTTCTCGGTCAATAACCAACAGCGGGATCTGGATACCCATGTTGGCTCCCACATGTTCCACGATGATCTCATCGGATGAACCACGATGTCAAGGACTCAATCGATCCGTATACAATTCCCTTTGTCTAGCGGTATTGTACTTGCCGAGATTCGATCGTCGGTATCCTATACCTTGTTCAATCTCGTTACCGGCAAGTCTCTTTACTCGTTCGTAACACATCATCCGTGATCAACCCCTTGGTCACATTGTGCACATATGATGATGTCCTACCGAGTGGGCCGAGAGATACCTCTCCGTTTACGGGTGACAAATCCGATCTCGATTCGTGCCAACCCAGAGACACTTTCGGAGATACCTGTAATGCACCTTTATAGCCACCCGATTCGTTGTGGCGTTTGGTACACCAAAGCATTCCTACGGTATCCGGGGTTGCACAATCTCATGGTCTAAGGAAATGATACTTGACATTAGAAAAGCTTTAGCATCTGAACTACGATCTTTGTGCTAGGCTTAGGATTGGGTCTTGTCCATCACATCATTCTACTAATGATGTGATCCGTTATCAATGACATCCAATGTCCATGGTTAGGAAACCGTAACCATCTATTGATCAACGAGCTAGCCAATAGAGGCTTGCTAGGTACATGGTGTTGTCTATGTATCCACACATGTATTTGAGTTTCCTATCAATACAATTATAGCATGGATAATAAACGATTATCATGAACAAGGAAATATAATAATAATAACTAATTTATTATTGCCTCTAGGGCATATTTCCAACACTTCATGCCTCTGGCTTGATTGCTGCCTTGGCAGTCTTGTACCTTTCCTTCCTCTGCCCCACCAAGCATGGTCGCTGGTGAGGCTACGACTACCCGTGCACAAGTAAAGGGGTACAGAATGGCCCCTACTTTTGTACACCAAGAGATTACATTGATGAAAGTGAGTTTGGAATAGTGTCAACTCTAGGTAGTAGTGATCCCACTATTTTGGAGGGTGCTGAATCTTATTACAATATTGATGAAAGTGGATTTGGAGAGGTCATGACTTTATTTAGTTATACATCCACTATTTTGGAAGAGGTTGCAATTGACTATGCCATAAAATAATAATAAATTTTCTATGCTTGTGCATCATGAAAAGAGTGTTGTATGTGGTAGTTATATTGTTGAATCCATTCATGATGCCTCTGAATATTACTATGAGAAAGGAACTTATGCCCTTACATATCTCACTAATATCAAGTTTCTTCTCTATGTATTGATTGTTTTGAAGTTACACTTGTTTTGCCTTCCTATGCTAGTTGATTCTTGTTCCCATAAGTTGTTTTCTCACAAAATCCCTATGCATAGGAAGTGGGTTAGACCTAAATGTGCTATTCGTATGCTTCATGATGCTCTCTTCATGTTTCAATTCTTATCTTTTATGCGAGCATCATTGAAATCATCATGCCTAGCTTAAAAGGCATTAAATAAAAGCGCTTGTTGGGAGACAACCCAACACTTTTACCTACTGTTTTTGTGTGCTCACATGATTATGCTACTGTATTGATCATGTTTATTGCTTTTGTTACAATAAAGTACCAAGTAAAGCCTTTGGGATCATGCTGGGTGATAGTTAATTTGATCTTGCTGAAAAATAGAAACTTTTGCGCTCACGAAAATAATTATCATTTTTAACAGAAGAGAGATTTTGAGTTGATTCTTTTTGCAAAATAATAATATACAAATTTCTCCTCCTCCTTCTTCCACTGCCGCGTCTTCCCCTTCCTAGGCCTCGCCGTCGTCCACCGCCGTGGTGCTCTCCGCGCAGCGTGGTCAACGTGGTCAAGGAACGACTTCCATCGGAAAAGTCTTGTCGTGGAGAGGTGACATTTGGGTCCTGACCCACAGCCAGATTTTTGTGATTTGCCAAGTAAGTCGCTTTGTCGAGGCTGTTGGGCTGCAAATCTTTGTCGAACTGTTGGGCTGGCGAGAAAATATTATCCATCGATAATGAGAAATGGGTTGTACATTTTTAAAACACATCGAATCGGCAATTAGTTTCAAATATCTTTTTTTTATTTCAAGATTTTAAATTACATTAATTTTTATGCGTGGAGATTTTGTTAGATTTTATATTGATATACATTTATTTTTTAAATCAGTTTGAATGTGAGTCGAAATTTTGGGATTAAAAACAGTTCAGACCGCACCTAAATATGCAAAATTTTGTATAATTTTTTAACCGTTGCCACAATATGGGTTGTAATGCTAACAAAAAGAATATGGGCTCCAAAAAAACCTTAAGAATTAGCAAATGGGCTGTAAATTATTAGAAATAATGGCAGATGGGTTGTATGCTATTTTCCACAGATTTGAGGCTTTCCTCAAAAAGGTTGGCCTTTAAGCCTTGTTGTTGGATGTCCATCCAACGACCATCGTCTTCTTCAATCTCTGCTCTTCTGCTCGGCCGCTCAAACAAGCGCCCGGTGGGACTGCTGCTCCCTCCTCCTCGCGGCCGTTTGTCTTCTGCTTGTGAGCCTCACCATTGACCGTACTCCCATTGCTGGCCTAGCCATCCCTCTACTCACCCACACTGCTGTTATTCTCCGTGGCGGCAGACGAACTAGTAAACCCTCGTGCAGTCATACTCCCCTCGCGTGGGAAACAAGCTGCGAGTCTTCCCTGCCTCCGTGTCGTCCCTTCCTAGGCCTCGCCGTCATCCACCATACTGGTGCTCTCGGCGTGGCGTGGTCAACATGGTCGAGCGACTTCCATCGGACATGGACTGTCGTGGAGAGGCTGACAGTTGGGTCCATGGCGCGACAACAAAGTGCCTCCTTATTACGCGGAAAATAATGATTCCTCCACGGCGGCTGGGATCCACGGACGGACCCTTGTATTTCACAAAAAATGTTTCCCATTGCTGGGACCCACCGGCTACATCTTATACGCAAGGAAGTGCGTGCAGGCTAAGCGATTAGCCCCATTGCTGGGATCCACCAGCTACATCTTGTGAGCAAGAAGCGCTGACGGTCGGGACCCACCTGGTGAAACGCATGTAGCATTGTTATTCAGTGCATAGCGATATGCGTACATCTTTGGTCGATGTAGGCGTGCATGTGTAGCGTAGTAGAAACGCATGCGTGTCGTAGTAGAGAAACGCCGTGTCATAGTAGAAAGCGCCGCGTAGCATGTACATGTCGTCTGGCGGCGAGGGTGCAGAAAGAAAATATGGCCACATATGTGTACATCTGGCGGGGTCTCGAGCGCCTACTCGCGCGCATCTGTCGGCGGGGCTCGTGTACATGGCTGGGTGCGAGCGGGAAACAGCGTCGTCGTCGTGTTCATGGGGAGCAGCGGAATGCGTCGTGTTCATGGGAAAGCAGCGGAATGCGTCGTGTTCATGGGAAACAGCGGAATCGTCGTGTTCGCCAGGAGGTCTTGGGCCGGAACAGGCGATGAAGCGAGTGCGGCGTCTGCGAAGCGGAGAAGCGGCCTTATGTTCGACCGGCCACGTTGAAATGGGATCTGTTCGCCGGGAGGAGTGGCGTAGCATAAAGCGGAGGCCCGACCTCCCTACGGTCGAAGCGAAGTCTGTTGATCGGGAGGGTGTGGCGTACCGCAAAAGCAGACCAAAGCGGACTTGTGTTGGGCGCTGCGGTGAAAGCGAGGGTCATGTTCGCCGGGAGGGTGTGGCGTGCCAAAGCAGGACTCCACGGGATCTGTTCATCTCCACCGTCGACCTCCTCCAGCCTCCACGGGCTCCTGTTCATCCAGCCTCCACGGGCTCCTGTTCATCCAGCCTCCACGGGCTCCTGTTCATCCAGCCTCCACCGCGTGCTACTCCACCGGCTACTATTCAACCACCCCTCCCCCGTCTATTGCTCATCCAGCCCTCCACACCACGGGGTCCTGTTCAACCACCGCTCCACGGGCACCCCTCCACCGTCTACTGTTCATCCAGCCCTCCACACCACGGGGTCTTGTTCATCCACCCCTCCACGGGCACCCCTCCACCGTCTACTATTCATCCAGCCCTCCAACACACCACGGGGTCCTGTTCATCGAGAAACAGCGCCACGCTCCTTTATTCATCAACCCCCCCTGCAATGCTCCTTTGTTCATCAATCGATCGGCTTGATTAGCAGCGATGGCGAAAGAATCGCTCGATCGGGTTCGATTAACGACCATCGATCGATCGCTCGGGTTCGATAAGCGTAGCCCTACGGTGCAATCGCTCGGGTTCGATTAGAGCCCGGCGCCTTGCTCGGAGTTGATTAGAGCCAACGCCTACTTTTGCAGCGTACATGTCGAGAAGCATGCATCGCTCGGCCCCCGACCTCCCACTGTAACTGGGAACTCCCCGAAATTTTCCTCTCCCTCGCTTCTACCACGGTTTTTTCCATCATGGACGGCCCAAAGAAGTCATGCAGCTGCGTCTCCGGCCCGCCCAGGACGAAATACCCATTTTCTGTCATAATTTTTTGTCATAGAAGTAGGAGCCCACCACATCTATGATGATACCAGGTTTTGTCAAAATTATCGTCATAGAAGTGTCATATGTATGACAGAAACAAATTCCGTTCGGCCCAAAATGTCACGGATGTGTCTTTTTTTATAGTGTCACAAAGATTTGCATGCCACCACGCAGGTGCCCTCGAGTCTTGGTCTTGATGTTGTCGATGGTGTCAGAACTCTCAGGCTCAAGGGCGGCGGTCTTCTTTGGTATTGGGCAAATCATACAGCAAGGTGTTGGGAAGCCCATCTTGCCCTTTCGCTCCTCATGCCTCTGGCTTGAATACTGCCTTGGCAGTCTTGTACCTTTCCTTCCTCTGCCCCGCCAATCATGGTCGTGGGTGAGGCTACGACTGCCCGTGCACAAGTAAAGGGGTACAGAAAGGCCCCTACTTTTGTACACCGAGAGATTACATTGATGAAAGTGGGTTTGGAATAGTGTCAACTCTAGGTAGTAGTGATCCCACTATTTTGGAGGGTGCTGAATCTATTACAATATTGATGAAAGTGGATCTGGAGAGGTCATGACTTTATTTAGTTATACATCCACTATTTTGGAAGAGGTTGCAATTGACTATGCCATAAAGAGTAATAAATTTTCTATGCTTGTGCATCATGAAAGAGTGTTGTATGTGGTAGTTATATTGTTGAATCCATTCATGATGCCTCTGAAAATTCCTATGAGAAAGGAACTTATGCCCTTACATATCTCACTAATATCAAGTTTCTTCTCTATGTGGTGATTGTTTTGAAGTTACACTTGTTTTGCCTTCCTAAGCTAGTTGATTCTTGTTCCCATAAGTTGTTTGCTCACAAAATCCTATGCATAGGAAGTGGGTTAGACCTAAATGTGCTATTTGTATGCTTCATGATGCTCTCTTCATGTTTCAATTCTTATCTTCTATCACGAGCATCATTGAAATCATCATGCCTAGCTTAAAGGCATTAAAGAAAAGCGCTTGTTGGGAGACAACCCAACACTTTTACCTACTGTTTTGTGTGCTCACATGATTATGCTACTGTATTGATCATGTTTATTGCTTTTGTTTCAATAAAGTACCAAGTAAAGCCTTTGGGATCATGCTGGGTGATAGTTAATTTGATCTTGCTGAAAAATAGAAACTTTTGAGCTCACGAAAATAATTATCATTTTTAACAGAAGAGAGATTTTGAGTTGATTCTTTTTGCAAAATAATAATATACAAATTTCTCATGTGGTCCTAATTTTCAGATTTTTGGAGTAGCGAAGTTTGGTAGTTATCTAGATCATTCTGAGACTATTACATTTTTGTGATTCTATTTTCAAGCTTGCTTGTTTCTAGTTTCTATGGATTATATTGCTCAATATAAATTATGGAAATGATATGCTACAGTAGGAATTGTGTGGAAACAATTATGAATCTTGTCTTTGACAGTACCAAAGTGAAATGGTTTGCTCTTTATCATACTAACCTATCTCACAAAGTTCAGTTGAGTTTTGTGTGATTGAAGTTTTCAAGTTTTGAGTGAGATGTTGATATGAGGAGAATAAGGAGTGACAACACCCTGAGCTTGGGGATTCCCAAGGCACCCCCAAGGTAATATTCAAGGAAGAATCAAGCAACTAAGCTTGGGGATGCCCCGGAAGGCATCCCTCTTTCGTCTCCAACTATATCGGTAACCTTACTTAGAGCTATGTTTTCATTCGTCACATGATATGTGTTTTGCTTGGAGCAACAATTTATTTTGTTAGTACTTGCTTGCTGTTATTTAGAATAATGTTTTGCATCTTTATTTTCAATAAAAATGTCAAGGATAGCCTTTACCATGCTTATTTTCCAAGTCAACATGTTGCTGTTTGAAAACAGAAAGATTATCGGTGTTGCAAAAATTCCTCAGAAATGTCAGAATGTGATAAAATGTTGAAATTTTTGCAAAATGAGCGCTGATAAATTTTCTACAATATGGTAGAATTTCATAATGTTTGGAGTTGAATAAGTATTGATACTCTTGCATTCTTTACAGACTGTACTGTTTTGGCAGATTACTGTTATGTTTGCATTGTTTGCATATGTTTGCTTGTTTAATGATTCTACTTAAGGATAGGAATATTAAATATGCAGAGGCATTTAGTATGGAATGTTGAATAATAATTTTAGTGATTTTCTACAGTAGAGAATGATAAGGTTTTTGCATTAGTTTATACTAACTTATCTCACGAGTTCTTGTTGAGTTTTGTGTGGATGAAGCTTTTGAGATTTAGGAAACCGTGATATGAGAGGAATTAAGGAGACACAAAAGCTCAAGCATGGGGATGCCCAAGGGACCCCAAGATAATATTTCAATAAGTCTCAAGCATCTAAGCTTGGGGATGCCCCGGTAGGCATCCCACCTTTCTTCTTCAACAATTATCGGTTTGTATTGGTTGAGCCTAAGCTTTTTGCTTCTTCACGTGAGTTGTGCTATTCTTGGAATGTCATTTTATTTTGATTTTTATTGCTTTTTGAATAAAATACTTAGATCTGGAACTTTTAAATAAGAGAGATCCCTCACATAGCTATTTATTTACTTAACTACTCGTATGATCTTCACTTATATCTTTTTGGAGTAGTTTGTCATTTACTCTTGTGCTTCACTTATATCCTATGAGTAAATTGTTGAATGAATTGAATATCATGAAGTTGAAATTATGTCATGCCTAGTGGTAGCTTCACATTGGGATTTAGAAAGTGAAATCTTTTGAGTCTTGACAATCACAATATTGGTCATACAAGCAATTTACAAATAATTAGTATAAGGAAGAGAACTTTCACATGCAAATACACTATCATGGAAATCTTTTGTGATTGTGAGCCCCCATCAAAATATTATATGCCAAAATTGTTGACGTTGGACAAGGAAGACAACGTAATGATTTATGTTTGTTCATATTTACATAGAATTTATATTGTCATAGATCCTTCAACATGTCGTGCTTGCCCCCTATCTTTGCTAGCCAAAAATTCCGCACTTAGTAGTGATACTACTTGTGCATCCAAAAACCCTTAAACCTAAATCTTATTTTCAAGTGTCCACCATACCTACCTAAGGATTGAGCAAGATCCTTCAAGTAAGTTGTCATCGGTGCAAAAAGACAATAAAAATTGCTTCTAAAAGTGTGAGATCATTTAGTGTAAGAGAAAGTTTAGCGTTGTACGAACTTGTGATGCAAAAGTAATAAAAGCGATTGACTGCATAATAAAGGTTGCTATTGCTACCTCTTGAGCACTGTGTTGGATTTCCTTGAAGAGGAAAGGATGATGCAGCAAAGTAGCGTAAGTATTTCCCTCAGTTTTTGAGAACCAAGGTATCAGTCTAGTAGGAGGCTACGCGGGAGTCCCTCGTACCGGCACAAAACAAATAACTCCTCGCAACCAACGCGATAAGGGGTTGTCAATCCCTTCACGGTCACTTACGAGAGTGAGATTTGATAGATATGATAGGATAATATTTTTGGTATTTTTTATAAAGATGCAAAGTAAAATAAAAGCAAAGTAAAAATCAAAGGAAATAACTAAGTATTGGAAGATTAATATGATGAAGATAGACCGGGGGCATAGGTTTCACTAGTGGCTTCTCTCAAGAGCATAAGTATTTTCACGATGGGTGAGCAATTCTTGTTGAGCAATTGACATAATTGAGCATAGTTATGAGAATATCTAGGTATGATCATGTATATAGGCATCACGTCAGAGACAAGTAGACCGACTCCACTGCATCTACTACTATTACTCCTTGATCGACCACTATCAAGCATGCATCTAGAGTATTAAGTTCATGAAAGCGAGTAGCGCCTTAAGCAAGATGACATGATGTAGAGGATAAATTCATGCAATATGATAAAACCCCATCTTGTTATCCTCGATGGCAACAATACAATCGTGCCTTGCTGCCCCTCATCCTTTGGGAAAGGACACATAAGATTGAACCCAAAGCTAAGCACTTCTCCCATTGCAAGAAAGATCAATCTAGTAGGCCAAACCAAACTGATAATTCAAAGAGACTTACAAAGATAACCAATCATACATAAAAGAATTCAGAGAAGATTCAAATATTGTTCATAGATAATCTTGATCATAAACCCACAATTCATCGGTCTCAACAAACACACATAAAAAATAAGATTACATCGAATAGATCTCCACGAGAGAGGAGAGAACATTGTATTGAGATCCAAAAGAGAAGAATCAATCTAGCTACTAACTATGGACCCGAATATCTGAGGTAAACTACTCACACTTCATCGTAGAGGCTATGGTGTTGATGTAGAAGCCCTGCGTGATGGATGCCCCCTCCGGCGGACCTCTGGAACAGGCCCCAAGATGGGATCTCGTGGGTACAGAAGGTTGCGGCGGTGGAATTAGGTTTTTGGCTCCGTGTCGATCGTTCGAGGAACATAGGTATATATAGGAGGAAGAATGCGTCGGTGGAGCAGCAGGGGGCCATGAGGGTGGAGGACGCATACAGGGGGGTGGCGCACCCCTACAGTGGCCTCCTCTTTTGTTTCTTGACGTAGGGTCCAAGTCTCCTGAAAATCTTCGTTTGGACTCCCGAAGGTTTCATTCCGTTTGGACTCCGTTTGATATTCCTTTTCTGCGAAACTCTGAAATTGGCAAAAAAACAAATTCTGGGTTGGGCCTCCGGTTAATAGGTTAGTCCCAAAAATAATATAAAAGTGGATAATAAAGCCCAATAATGTCCAAAACAGTAGATAATATAGCATGGAGCAATCAAAAATTATAGATACGTTGGAGACGTATCAGGTATCCCCAAGCTCAATTCCTGCTCGTCCTCGAGTAGGTAAATGATAAAAACAGAATTTTCGATGCGGAGTACTACTTGGCATAATTTCAATGTAATTCTTCTTAATTGTGGTATGAATATTCAGATCCGAAAGATTCAAGATAAAAGTTTAATATTGACATAAAAATAATAATACTTCAAGCATGCTAACAAAGCAATCATGTCTTCTCAAAATAACATGGCCAAAGAAAGTTATCCCTACAAAATCATATAGTTTGGCTATGCTCTATCTTCACCACACAAAGTATTTAACTCATGCACAACCCGATGACAAGCCAAGCAATTGTTTCATACTTTTGACATTCTCAAACTTTTTCAATCTTCACGCAATACATGGCGTGAGCCATGGATATAGCACTATATGTGGAATAGAATGGTGGTTGTGGAGAAGACAAAAAGGAGAAGATAGTCTCACATCAACTAGGCGTATCAACGGGCTATGGAGATGCCCATCAATAGATATCAATGTGAGTGAGTAGGGATTGCCATGCAACGGATGCACTAGAGCTATAAGTATATGAAAGCTCAACAATAGAAACTAAGTGGGTGTGCATCCAACTCGCTTCCTCACGAAGACCTAGGGCATTTGAGGAAGCCCATCATTGGAATATACAAGCCAAATTCTATAATGAAAAATTCCCACTAGTATATGAAAGTGACAAAATGAGAGACTCTCTATCATGAAGATCATGTTGCTACTTTGAATCACAAGTGTGGTAAAAGGATAGTAACATTGTCCCTTCTCTCTTTTTATCTCTCTTTTTTTTATTTGGGCCTTTTCTCTTTTTCTTTTTTATGGCCTCTTTTTTTTATTTTTATTTTTATTTTTAGTCTGGAGTCTCTTCCCGACTTGTGGGGGAATCTAGTCTCCATCATCCTTTTCCTCACTTGGGACAATGCTCTAAAAATGAAGATCATCACACTTTTATTTTCTTACAACTCAACAATTACAACTCGATACTTAGAACAAAATATGACTATATGAATACCTCCGGCGGTGTACCGGGATATGCAATGAATCAAGAGTGACATGTATGCAAGAATTATGAACGGTGGCTTTGCCACAAATCGATGTCAAATACATGATCATGCTAAGCAATATGACAATGATGGAGTGTGTCATAATAAGCGAAGCGGTGGAAAGTTGCATGGCAATATATCTCGGAATGGCTATGGAAATGCCATGATAGGTAGGTATCTGGCTGTTTTGAGGAAGGTATATGGTGAGTGTACGATACGGCGAAAAGTGTCTTGATATTAGAGAGGCTAGCAATGGTGGAAGGAAGAAAAGTGTGCATAATCCATGGACTCATCATTAGTCATAAAGAGCTCATATACTTATTGCAAAAATCTACAAGTTATCAAAGCAAAGTATTACGCGCATGCTCCTAGGGGGATAGGTGTGACGCCCGGATAATTAAGCGACAGTAAAACTCTGCTAATGATGCCACGTCACCTCTGTCACTGTAGTTAATCTCGGATTAGTTCAAAACCGATTCAAATTCAAAATTTAATTAAAGGCAAACAATAAAAGTTCTCAAACTTTAAAACTAAAATGTCGGGTTGAGCCAAATAATGCATAGTTAATTATGGTGGAGAAACCACACCTTTATAAAATATTTAAATACTATTATATGAAATAAAATAGTAGCAAAATAATTAATTAAATGTCCTTTTGCAATTAATAAAATGTTAAGATATTTTATTTAGTTGCCCAAAATTAATAGAGGCATAGCATAACTTTAATACTAAATTAGGACTATTGCTTTTATATTTTATAAAACTAGTAAATAGAAAATAAATAAAAGCAGAAAAGGAAAATAAAGAAAAGAAAAATAAAAGCAGAAAACAAAACAAGGTGCAAAGAAAATAAAAGGAAAACCCCACTTGACTTGACCCACTAAATTATTGCCCAAGCCACCCCAACTCCCATAACCACCCCTCCACCGGTGAACCTAGCCCTCCCCATTTTCCCCCGTCGCTCTCCCTCCCCTTCCCCGATCCAGGCTGGATCGGCGCTCATATCGCCGGACGCCATCGACGCATGCCGCCCCGCCGCTGCTCCTCCCCGTCTTCGCTACCGTCGTCCTCGTCCTCCTCCCGAGCCTTTGCCATGTCCACCAGCGCGGTGAGCCTCACGCCTCCCCTTTCGCCCCGTGCCTCCACCGCCGCGTCGGCCTTGCGCCGTTCGCGCCTGCGCCGCGTGCCCGTGGTCGATCCATGCCGCCTACGCACACCGCCCCACCGCTTTCGTCGCGCTTCGCTGTCGCTGCCGCGCCGCCCGTCGCCCTTTACCGCCAGCAGCGTCGTCGCTCGGCCGACTGCGTCCGCTCCGCCCGGCCCGCGGCTCCCGCGCCTCGCCCCAGCGGCGCTGTCGTGGCGGCCCTTCGCTCACGCGCTCCCCTCGTCGTCCGCGACCCGCGCCCCCTCGCCCTGCCGTCGCTCGGCCATCCTTCTTTGCCGCCGCATCGGCCGCCCCCTCGCTCCGCCTCCATGCACCCCCCTCTCGCTCTCGGCTGGTGCCGCCTTCACCTACCATTGCTCCGGCCACCGCTACCCTTACTTTGCTTTCGCCCGCCAGCCGGTTTCGCCGCTCTGGCGTGCGCCCGTCAGGCTATGCCCACCACCAGCCCGAACCGCTAGCCTCTGGCCCATGCCATGAGGAGCCCACACCCTAGAACGTCTATAAAAAGGATAAAAAAATAATAATAAATAAAAATAAAAATGAATTAATAAAATTAATTGTTAATTAATTAATGAATTAATTAAGTTCATTAATCTTGTTTAATTAATCTAATTACCTAGTTAGTTTAATTAAACAGTAATTAGTTTAGCTAATTCCTAATTAATCTAAACAAAGTATGACAGGTGGGTCCCACTGGACCCACATGTCAGTTTGACAAGTCAACACCTCTGTTGACTGCTAACGTCAGGATGACGTCAGCATGCACTATTCCGGATAATGTTGGTTAAATTAGTTAAATAAATTCTAAAAATGATTTAAAATTTTAGAAAATCATATAAAATAAACCGTAACTCAGATGAAAATACTTTCTACATGAAAGTTGCTCGAGCAACGGCAATGAAACCGGATCGCAGCCGTTCGTCCGCCACATCCTAGCATAGCGAACACGCAACTTTTCCCCTCCGGTTCACCTGTGTGAAATCGTCAAACACCGGAAAAACTTTCCCGGATGTTTCCCCCTTCGCCAGTATCACCTAGTACCGCGCTAGCTCACCCTAGCACCGCGTATTGCCATGTTTTTTACTTTGTGATGCTTTGATTGCACTGTTATTTATTGTGTTCCCCGCCGTTACTTCTTTCTAGTAGACCACGAGACGCTGCGGTCCCTATTATTGACTATGGTGTTGGCGACCCTTCTTGCGGAGCAACAGGCAAGCCCCCACCCTTGATCACGGATATCGCCTATTCTTCTCTATCTGCTTGCATTAGATTAGTGTAGCATGTTACTTCTTTCGATTAATCCTATTCTCATGCATAGCTTTGTCTTTGCTACTACTATTATTACCTTTACGCAATCCTACATGCTTAGTATAGGATGCTAGTATTCCATCGATGGCCCTACATTCTTGTTAAATGCGCCATGCTATACTATCGGTCGTGATCACTCGGGAGGTGGTCACGGTATATACTATATACTTTATACATGATACATGTGGTGACTAAAGTCGAATTACTCGAGGAGTACCCATGAGTGATTCCGCAGTTGGGGCTGAAAGTACAAATTTTCAGCGGCCCTCTGTGTGGATCTTTGTGGCGGAAGCGAAAGGCAGGTTGAGATTACCTAGGATAGAGGTGGGCCTGGCCTAGTCGATGTCATGGTTTCATCATAATAACAAGCTTATCGAGATCTTGGTATTTGATCTGAGTTGGGTCGTTGACCTTATCGCACTAACGCACGTGGGACAAGATATGGGCAACCGGCATCGTTGTATCGGCGAAGCTCTTTTTGATGTCGTGTTGACGTAGTAGCGCCACATTGGAACGTAAGCTCGCGCTTGTATTAAGGGGGCTAGGTCTGCTTCCGGCCGTGTACGCAACGTGCAGGTGTGCAATGGGTGATGGGCCCAGACCCCTGCGCGCATAGGATTTCGACCGGCGTGCTGACCTCTCTGTTGAACCTAGGTAGGGTTGCGACATGTTGATTTCCCGAGGACAGACATGACCTAGGAAAGTGTGCCCGGCCAGAGGGATCGAGTGTGTTGGGTAATGTGGTGCACCCCTACAGGGAAGTTGATCTATTCGAATAGTCGTGTCCATGGTAACAGGCGACCCGGAGTTGTACCTTTACCTTATGACAACTAGAACCGGATACTCAATAAAACAGACCCTTTCAAGTGCCAGATACAACCCGGTGATCGCTCTCTAACAGGGCAACGAGGAGGGGATCGCCGGGTAGGATTATGCTATGCGATGCTACTTGGAGGACTTCAGTCTACTCTCTTCTACATGATGCAAGACGGAGGCTGCCAGAAGCGTAGTCTTCAACAGGATTAGTTATCCCCTCTTATTACGGCATTCTGCGATTCAGTCCACTAATATGGCCCTTTACATATACCCATGCATATATGCGTGTGGTAATCGTCCCGTCGTATCTACTTTTCAAACACTTTTGCCCTTGTTTTGGACTCTAACTTGTATGATTTGAATGGAACTAACCGGATGGCGTTGTTTTCAGCAAAATTGTCGTGATGTTGTTTTATGTGCGAGAAAAAAAAGTTCTCGGAATGACCTAAAACTCCACGGGATGTCTTATAAAAAATAATAAAAATCCTCGTAAAGATGAAGACGGGGCCCCCCTAGAGCGCGCCCCTACCTCGTGGGCCCCTGGACACCTTAGGCGTAATTCCAACTCTATATATTGGCTTCGAGGAGAAAAAAATCAGAGAGAAGAAATCATCATGTTTCGATCACAGACGCCGCCAAGCCCTAAAACCTCTCGGGAGGCTGATCTGGAGTCCGTTCGGGGCTCAGGAGAGGGGATTCGTCGCCGTCGTCATCATCAACCATCCTCCATCACCAATTTCATGATGCTCACCGCCGTGCGTGAGTAATTCCATCGTGGAAGCTTGCTGGGCGGTGATGGGTTGGATGAGATTTATCATGTAATCGAGTTAGTTTTGTTAGGGTTTGATCCTAGTATCCACTATGTTACGAGATTGATGTTGCTATGCCTTTGCTATGCAATGCTTGTCACTAGGGCCCGAGTGCCATGATTTCAGATCTGAACCTATTATGTTTTCATGAATATATGTGAGTTCTTGATCCTATCTTGCAAGTCTATAGTCACCTACTATGTGTTATGATCCGGCAACCCCGAAGTGACAATAATCGGGACCACTCCCGGTGATCACCATAGTTTGAGGAGTTCATGTATTCACTATGTGCTAATGCTTTGTTCCGGATCTCTATTAAAAGGAGGCTTTAATATACCTTAGTTTCCATTAGGACCCCGCTGCCACGGGAGGGTAGGACAAAAGATGGCATGCAAGTTCTTTTCCATAAGCATGTATGACTATATTCGGAATAAATGCCTACATTACATTGATGAATTGGAGCTAGTTTTGTGTCACCCTATGTTATGACTGTTACATGATGAACCGCGTCCGGCATAATTATCCATCACTGATCCGGTGCCTATGAGTTTTCCATATACTGGTTTACGCTTATTTACTTTCCCGCTGCTACTGTTACAATCACTACAAAATACCAAAAATATTTACTATTGCTTGCACTACTCTTTTGTTACCGTTATCACCACTATCATATTACTGTGCTACTAAACACTTTGTTGCAGATACTAAGTTTCCAGGTGTGGTTGAATTGACAACTCAGCTGCTAATACTTGAGAATATTCTTTGGCTCCCCTTGTGTCGAATCAATAAATTTGGGTTGAATACTCTACCCTCGAAAAATGTTGCGATCCCTATACTTGTGGGTTATCAAGACCTTTTTACGGCGCCGTTGCCGGGAGCATAGCTCTATCCTTTGAGTCACTTGGGATTTATATCTGCTGGACGGTATGAAGAACTTGAAAGGCGCTAAGACAACAATTTATCCCTCAACTACGAGGGGAGGTAAGGAACTGCCATCTAGCTCGCACTTGATTCACCTTACATTATGAGTAAGCTTGCGACACCTAAACCTGCTTTTGCTATTAGATTACGATATATCGCATGTTATTGATGATGCCACTTCGCTATGCATGATACTTATGATGAAACTACTTCTATGCGATACTCTTGTGCCCTTAGTGAATTTCTTGATGAACAAATTGCTAGGGCTAGAGAAAAGAAATTATTGAATCTGAATATAATGATGAAAGTGATGATGAAAATATGCTGTTATTCACGAGGGTTATGTTTTTATATGGAATCTTACGCGCTATTTTAGCTTGCAAAGATAGATATGATCTCAAGAGGTTATAAGCTAAATGGAACAAAGAATCACTTAGAGATAAAATGAAACCCGACCCTGCTTTTGCTACTTCACCTATATGTGTTCCCGATAAGGATTATGAATTCTCTGTTGATCCAGAAATAATTACTTTGGTTGAATCTGATCCTTTCCATGGTTATGAATCTGAAACTGTTGTGGCCCATCTTACTAAATTAAATGATATAGCCACCCTGTTTACTAATGATGAGAGATCGCGCTACTTTTATATACTTCAAATATTTCCGTTCTCATTAAAGGTGATGCTAAGATATGGTTTAATTCTCTTGATCCTGGTTGTGTGCGTAGTCCCCAGGATATGATTTATTACTTCTCTGCTAAATATTCCCCTGCTCATAAGAAACAAGCTGCTTTGAAGGAAATATACAACTTCGTGCAAATTAAAGAAGAGAGTCTCCCACAAGCTTGGGGGAGGCTTCTCAAATTATAATGCTTTGCTGATCATCCTCTTAAGAAACACGAAATACTTGATATCTTTTATAATGGACTAATTGATGCTTCCAGAGATTACCTGGATAGTTGTGTTGGTTCTCTTTTCAGGGAAAGAACACGGGATGAAGCTGAAATTTTATTAAATAATATGTTGACAAATGAAAATAATTGGGCAGCTCCCGAGCCAGCTCCTGCTCCAATTAATGAGCCTATCCCTAAACCAACTCCGAAGAAGAGAGGTGTTCCATTTCTCAGTCCCGAAGATATGCAAGAGGCAAAGAAATCTATGAAAGAAAAAGGTATTAAAGCTGAAGACGTTAAGAATTTACCTCCTATTGAAGAAATACATGGTCTTAATTCACCGCCTGTTGAAGAAATATATGATATCAATCCTTTATTTATTGAAGAACCTCATGATCCCTATATCCCGACACAGGTAGTAAAGGTAAATTCTCTCTATAGATTTGATGAAGGTGATATCCCTCACTATAAGTCCGCTAGGCAATGCTTTGATGAGTTTGATAATTTTATTGTCAAACAAGAAAATTTCAATGCTTATTTTGGCAGACAATTAAAAAAAATTCCGATATGATTAAATACTTGGGTGATTATATGGCTAATATTAGAGATGAACTTAAACTTGTTAGCAAACATGCTTCTATGGTTACCACTCAAGTAGAACAAGTACTTAAAGCTCAAAAACAAGTGCTTGATGAAATTGTAGCGACCCGACCTCAGATGGTCAAGTCTCTGTGTTTCAGTGTCATCCCTGGATCAGTAATGCCGACACACACAGTACTCGAAGGATTTATAACAGAGTAGCAATCACACACTTATTACATCGAATGTCTCGAAAGAGAACTTATTACAATAATATGGCTTAAGGCCATCTAATGCGATAACGTGGAAGGCTTGGAAGATAAAGTGAGTCCATCAACTCCAACGGCATAGCTGAGTTACGCAGCGGCGACCTATCGAACCTCACTCCTCGTCGAAAATCGCAACATAATACGTTGCAGCCCGAAAAGCAGGTCAGCACATGGACTATCTTGGCAATATAACACGATGAAACAAAACAGAATCATGCTATCACTACATGCATATTTGGCTGGTGGAAAGCTCTATGGTTATAGTTTTGCAAAAAGCCAATTTTTCCCAACAACAAAGGAATAAATTTTAATTTAACTATCATGGTGGTTGAAACATTGAGAAGGTATAACCCTAACCCAATCCCAATTAAAGTAGTTAACAACCCAACAATATTAATTAAGAGTGATGAGATACATGTGAATACTCAAGTACTAGATACTCAAAATTGTCCATAACAGGGACACGGCTAGCCATGATTAGATTGTACCTTTGTGCGAGAGGTTTGCGCACTTTTCCCCACAAGACTCGATCGCCTCCGTTGATTTCTACTTTTACATGGTGTTTGAAAGCGGATGGCCGAGACATAGTCTTTCGAAACATTAACTCTCTACTCGGGCGGACCATACCAAACCTACAAACCCACTACTGCTGATCTACCTCTTCAAGAGCTTCACGTAACCTACTCAACTATGCTAGAGCCCATAGTAGCTTGTGGCTGCACGGAAGTTTCTAGCATGAATAATCTCGATTCCTTTGATCACAGGTGGCGGTCCATAGGAAGATCACACAGGTACCCGGGATTTCAAAAGTAAAAGCAGACAACCTTTGGGTTCCCCGGTGCCTCAATCCACCAGGATGTGTATTAATGTTGCCACCTTAAATTAAACCATTAATTATCAATCTCACATCTGTCATGGATTCCTCAAACCCAACCCGTCTCTGAGCATAGCATAGCAATATAAGCAACACGTGAAGTAACTCCCAAGGGTTTGATAGTAACATGGCAATAGGTTCTACCTCATACACTACTTCCCAACCCACAAGTTAATGACATCCTAATCAATGCAATGTTTGAGGATTGAAACTAATGCATAAAGCTGGGTATGAAATGAGTATGATCAATGTGTTACTTGCCTTCTTGACGATCAAGTGAACCCTAGAGACTTCGTAGTAACACGCTTACGCACTCAGGAATTCTATCGCAAGCAAACAATAACATACATAAGCAACAAGCAAAGATGCACAAGCAAAACTTCAACTAAAGAGGCTGGCGGAAAGTTCAACTTAAGAACTCCGGTTGCAAAGAATCAAACCAAGCGAAACAGCGAAACTCAAGCGGCGAAAGAAATAAGATCCGTTTACTAATCTGAACTAGGGTCAAATTTTACAGAGGCAAAAACTTGTTTGAGTTGGTTATTGAAAAGAAGGTTCGAGGCGAAACTCTAGGCGCTTGAATCGCTGATTCCGATAAGCAGCGAAAAGTTAAGCTGGAACAAAATCGGATCGAAATGCAATCGGAAAAATCACGGAATAAATCCGAGAGAAAAGCGACGAACAGCAACGAGCGAGCGTTAGTTATCTGAACCTAAATGAAGAACGTGTTACGTTAAAATGAGCGAACGGCGGCGCTTCGCTAAATAGATAAACGAAGAAATAAACCGATCTAAATAAAAAGCGAAAAACCTAGGGTTTTCTAAAAAAAGCAAGCAGTTTTCTTTGGAAAAGCAAGGGGCAATGATTACCTTGCTCGACTCTGGCGGGGGTTCGTGAGGCTCGGGCTCAGTGAGGTGGCGGCTCGGGCTCGAGGCTCGGGCTCGGGAGGCGTGGCGGCTAGGCGGGCTAGAAAGGCGGGCGGTTCAGGCGGCCCAGTGAGCTCGAGCTCGGCTCGGGCTCAGGCGGCTCGGCGGTGGTGGTGACGAGAGGGGCTCGATATTTAAGGAGGGTCCGGTGGCTTGGGGAGAAAGCGCGGCGGTGGCGGTGTCCGCCTCGGACCTGGCGGCGTGAGGAGGAAGCGGCGGCTTGGGCGGCTGCCTTGGCTGAGCCTCGGCCCGATCGGGTCTTGCAGCAGGAATTTTTTAAATTATTCCGCCGACAGAAAAACTCCTATAAAATAAAATAAAAAATCTAAAAATGCCAAAACAAATTTTCACCGTCTAAATGAAATATTTAGAACGAGATGAATTTTCTTGGCCCCAAATGCATTTTTTGTAAACGTGCAATTTTTTAGGGCAAATAAATTCCAAATAAAAACCAAATAAAAATCGAACTAATGATTTTAAAAAATTTCCTCCAATATTTCAATTGTTTTGGAGAAGTCATATTATCTCCCCTCATTTATTTTTAGTATGAAATATTTTTCGGAGAAAAATAATTAAAATAAAAATCCTCATTCTCGATATTTGATAAAATCAAATATGAAAACCAGAAAATCCCCAACTCTCTCAGGGTCCTTGAGTTGCTTAGGATTTGAGGATTTGCGGAGCGAAGATGCGATAAAATATGATATGCATGAATGACCTATGTATAACATTCCAAATTGAAAATTTGGGATGTTACAAACCTACCCCTTAAGATGAATCTAGCCCTCGAGATTCGGGTTGGCTAGAAAATAGGTGCGGGTGGTCCTTGCGAATATCATCTTCTTGTTCCCAGGTGGCTTCCTCCTCGGTATGGTGGCTCCAGTGAACTTTGCAAAACTTGATAACCTTGCTGCGAGTGACTCGGCTGTCAAAGTCAAGAATCTTTACTGGCTTCTCCTCATAAGTCAAATTACTTTCCAACTGTATCGCCTCTAGGGGCACTGTATCTCTTAACGGTATATCGGCCATCTCAGCATGACACTTCTTCAGCTGTGATACGTGGAACACATCGTGAACTCCTGACAATCCTTCAGGTAACTCCAGCTTGTAGGCAACTTCTCCCATCCGTTCCAAAACACGATACGGTCCTGCAAATCTCGGAGCTAGTTTTACCTTAACTCCAAAACGTTTCACTCCTCGCAAGGGTGATACTCGTAGATAGGCTCATCTCCAATCTCATAGGTTACCTCCTTGCGTTTGAGTCTACATAACTCTTACTGCTGGTGGGCAATCTTCAATCTGTCATGATCGGTTTAACCTTCTCCTCCAACTCTTTGATCAAATCTGGTCCAAACAAGCAGCGGTCTCCTACCTCATCCCACATCGGAGGTGTTCTACATCTGCGTCCATCTGAGCTTTGAGCGGTGCCATCTTCAAACGGCCTGGTAGCTATTGTTGTATGAGAACTCTGCGTAAGGTAAATTTTCATCCCAACTAGATCCATAGTATAGCGCACGGGCTCTTAACATGTCCTCCGAATCTGGTTGACTCTCTCTGCATCATCCATCATGCTGCGGGTGGAATGTTGTCTTGAACTCAATCTACGTACCCAAGGTGCAGTGTAGCTGATGCCAAAACTTTGAAGTAAAGCTGTGTTCCTCTATCGTCGATGGTCCTCGGAACTCCTTGCAAACATACGATCCTGGACATATATATCTTGGCCAACTTTGCCTTTGGTATAAGTTGTTTTCCTTTGGGATGAAGTGAGCCACTTTGGTCAGCGATCCACTACTACCCATATTGAGTCATATCTGCTTTGGTCCTAGGTAGTCCGATGATAAAGTCCATGCAAGTTTATCCACTTCCATTAGTGTATCGGCATAGGCTGTATGAGTCCTGCTTGGCTTACGATGCTCTGCCTTCACTCTCTCACATACATCACATCGGCTACACATACTAAGCAATATCCTTCTTCATACCAGTCCACCAGAAACGTTCTTTCAAATCCAAATACTGTTGGAAATATGCCCTAGAGGCAATAATAAATTAGTTATTATTATATTTCCCTTGTTCATGATAATCGTTTATTATCCATGCTATAATTGTATTGACCGGAAACCGCAATACATGTGTGGATACATAGACAACAGCATGTCCCTAGTAAGCCTCTAGTTGACTAGCTCGTTGATCAACAGATGGTTACGGTTTCCTGACCATGGACATTGGATGTCGTTGATAACGGGATCACATCATTAGAAGAATGATGTGATGGACAAGACAATCCTAAGCCTAGCACAAAGATCGTAGTTAGTATGCTAAAGCTTTTCTAATGTCAAGTATCATTTCCTTAGACCATGAGATTGTGCAACTCCGGATATCGTAGGAATGCTTTGGGTGTACCAAGCGTCATAGCGTGGCTGGGTGGCTATAAAGGTGCACTACGGTATCTCCGAAAGTGTACATTGGGTTGTACGAATCGAGGCGGGATTTGTCACTCCGTGTAAGCGGAGAGGTATCTCTGGGCCCACTCGTAAGACATCATCATAATGTGCACAATGTGACCAAGGGGTTGATCATGGGATGATGTGTTACGGAATGAGTAAAGAGACTTGCTGGTAGCGAGATTGAACAAGGTATCGGGATCTGGCGATCGAATCTCGGGCAAATATAAAGGATCAATTGAGTCCTTGACATCGTGGTTCATTCGATGAGATCATCGTGGAACATGTAGGACCAACATGGGTATCCAGATCCGCTGTTGGTTATTGACGGGAAACGTCTCGGTCATGTCTACATGTCTCGAACGTAGGGTCTACACATAAGGTTCGATGGCGCTAGGGTTATAAAGGAAGTTTGTATGTGGTTACGAATGTTGTTGAGTCCGGATGAGATCCCGGATGTCACGAGGAGTTCGAAATGGTGGGATGTAAAGATTTATATATGGGAAGTCTGTTTTGGTCACGGAAAAGTTTGGGTTTTTCGGTAGCGTCTGGGACCAGGGAGGTCGAGGGTCCACCAAGTGGGGCCACTAACCCGGAGGCTGCATGGGCCAAGTGTGGGAGGAACCAGCCCGGGTGGACTGGTGCGCCCCACAAGGGGCCCAAGCGCAAGGGAGAGTGGGAGGGGGCAAACCCTAGGGCAGATGGGCCTAAGGCCCACCCAGTGCGCCTCCTCTCTCCCCTCTTGGCCCTCCCCCAAGTCCCATCTGGGGCTGGCGCACCCCTTGGGGTGGGAAACCCTAAAGGGGGCGCAGCCCCCTTCCCCCCTATATATACTTGAGGTTTTGGGCTGCCATACACATGAGTTTTCTCCCTCTATTGGTGCAGCCCTGCCTCTCCTCCTCCTCCTCTCCCATGGTGCTTGGCAAAGCCTGCTGGATGCCACGCTCCTCCATCATCCTGCCCGTTGTGCTGCTGCTGGATGGAGTCTTCCTCAACCTCTCCCTCTCTCCTTGCTGGATCAAGGCATGGGAGGCGTCACCGGGCTGTGCGTGTGTTGAGCAGCGGAGGTGCCGTCCGTTCGGCACTAGGATCTCCGGTGATTTGGATCACAGCAGTATGACTCCTTCAACGCATTCTCATGAGCAGCTTCCGCTTAGCGATCTACAAGGGTATGTAGATGCACTCTCCTTCCCCTCGTTGCTGGTTTCTCCATAGATAGATCTTGGTGACACGTAGGAAAATTTTGAATTTATGCTCGTTCCCCATGATGGCATCATGAGCTAGGTCTATTGCGTAGATTCTTTGCAGAGTAGAACACAAAGTAGTTGTGGGCGTTGATAATGTTCTATATGCTTACCGTTACTATTCCAATCTTGTTTGACGGTATTGTGGGATGAAGCGGCCGGACCGACCTTACGTACACTTACGTGAGGCAGGTTCCACCGGTGACATGCACTTGGTGCATAAGGTGGCTAGCGGGTGCTAGTCTCTCCCACTTTAGTCGGAGCGGTTCGATGAAAAGGGTCCTTATGAAGGGTAAATAGCAATTGGCATATCACGTTGTGGTTTTGCGTAGGTAAGAAAGCGTTCTTGCTAGAAACCCATAGCAACCCGTAAAACATGCAACAACAATTAGAGGGCGTCTAACTTGTTTTTGCGGGGTATGCTATGTGATGTGATATGGCCAAGAAGAATGTGATGAATGATATGTGATGTATGAGATTGATCATGTTCTTGTAATAGGAATCACGACTTGCATGTCGATGAGTATGACAACCGGCGAGAACCATAGGAGTTGTCTTTATTTATTGTATGAACTGCGCGTCATTGAACAACGCCATGTAATTACTTTACTTTATTGCTAACGGTAGCCATAGTAGTAGAAGTAATAAGTTGGCGAGACAACTTCATGGAACACGATGATGGAGATCATGATGATGGAGATCATGGTGTCATGCGGTGGCGATGATGATCATGGAGCCGAAGATGGAGATCAAAAGGAGCAAAATGATATTGGCCATATCATGTCACTATTTGATTGCATGTGATGTTTATCATGTTTATGCATCTTATTTGCTTAGAACAGCGGTAGCAAATAAGATGATCCCTCATAATAATTTCAAGAAAGTGTTCCCCCTAAGCATGCACCGTTGCGGAAGTTAAATGGTTTGAAGCACCACGTGATGATCGGGTGTAATAGATTCTAACGTTCACATACAGCGTGTAAGCCAAATTTACACCTTGAAACACTTAGGTTAACTTGCGAGCCTAGCATGTACAGACATGGCCTCGGAACACGAGAGACCGAAAGGTCGAGCATGAGTCGTATAGTAGATCGATCAACATGAAGATGTTCACCGATGATGACTAGTCCGTCTCACGTGATGATCGGACACGGCCTAGTTGATTCGGATCATGTAATCACTTAGATGACTAGAGGGGTGTCTATCGTGTGGAAGTTCATAAGATGAACTTAATTATCTTGAACATAGTCAAAGACCTTTTGCAAATTATGTAAATGGCTCGCGCTTTAGTTCCTTGTTTAGATATGTTCCTAGAGAAAATATAGTTGAAAGTTGCGGTAGCAATTATGTGGACGGAAAAAGCTTATGTCCTTAATGCACCGCTTCGGTGTGCTGAACCCCAAGCGTCGTTTGTCGATGTTGCGAACATCGGACATACACGTTTTGATAACTACGTTTTAGTTCGGTTAAATGGTTTAAGTAGAGGCACCAAAGGCGTTTTGAAGCGTCGCGGAACATATGAGATGTTTGAGGGCTGAAATTGGGATTTCAGGCTCGTGCCCGTCAAGAGGTATAAGACCTCCGGCGATTTTATTAGCCTACAAACTAAGGGAGAAAAGCTCAATCGTTGAGCTTGTGCTCAGATTGTCTGAGTACAACAATCACTTGAATCGAGTGGGAGTTGGTCTTCCAGATGAGATAGTGATGTTTCTCCAAAGTCATTGCCACCAAGCTGCTAGAGCTTCGTGATGAACTATAACATATCAGGGATAGATATGATGATCCTTGAGATATTCGCGATGTTTGACACGAAAGTAGAAATCAGAAGGAGCATCAATTGTTGATGGTTGGTGAAACCACTAGTTTCAAGAAGGGCAAGGGCAGAAGGACACTTCATGAAGCGGCAAATCATTCTGCTCGATGAAGAAACCCAAGGTTGAACCCAAACCGAGACTAAGTGCTTACGCAATAAGGGAACAGCCACTGGGCAGAATATCCTAGATACTTGGTAGATAAGAAGGCTGGCAAGGTCGATAGAAGTATATTGGATATACATTAAGTTATTGTGTATCTTACTAGTACTCCTAGTAGCACCAGGGTATTAGATACGGTTCGGTTGCTAAGTGTTAGTAACTTCGAAATAAAAGGCTACGGAATAAGCGGAGACTAGCTAAAGGAGAGCTGACGATATGTGTTGGAAGTGTTTCCAATTTGATGTGATCAAACATCATGCGCTCCCTCTACCATCAAGATTAGTATTAAACCAGAATAATTATCATTTGGTGTTTGCGTTGAGCATAGACATGATTGGATTATGTCTATCATGTCTGATTATTCATTTAAGGAGAATAATGGTTACTCTATTTATTTGAGTAATACCTTGATGGTCTTGCACCTAAATAAATGGTTTATTGAATCTCGATCGTAGTGATACATTTTCATGCCAAAAGTATAAGATAGTAATGATAGTACCACTTACTTGTGGCACTTTGCCATGTAAGTCATATTGGTGTAAAAGCATGAAGAAGCTCCATGTTGATGGATCTTTGGACTCACTCGTTTTGAAAAGTTTGAGACATGCTAACCATGTCTATTGGTGCATCGCATGAAGAAACTCCATGCAGATGGATCGTTTAGACTCACTTGATTTTGAATCATTTGAGATATGCAAATCATACCACATGGACAAGATGGTGAAAAGCCTCGGTTTGATAAGATGGAACTAGATAGCAACTTGTTGGAAGTAACACATTTTGATGTGTGCAGTCAATGAGTGTTGAGGCATCTGATGAATATTATTATGTTCTTACTTCATAGATGATTCGAGTAGATGTTGAGTATATTTACTTGATGAAACACAAGTCTGAATTATTGAATGGTTCAAGTAATTTCGGAGTGAAGTTTAAGATCTTACGTGACAAGAGGATAGAATGTCGTGATATGATCATAGAGATGAATATCTGAGTTCTGAGTTTTGGCACACAATTAAGACATTGTGCAAATTGTTTCACAATTAATACGCTGGAACACCATAGTGTGATGGTGTGTCGAACATCATAGTTGCACTCTATTGGATATGGTGCGTACCATGATATCTCTTATCGAATTACCACTATCGTTCATGGGTTAGGCATTAGAGACAACCGCACTCACTTTAATGGGGCACCGTAATTCCGTTGAGATGACACCGTATGAACTATGGTTTAGAAACCTAAGCTGTCATTTCTTAAAAGTTTGGGGCTCTGGCGCTTATGTGAAAAGTTTGAGGTTGATAAGCTTGAACCCAGCGGACAATATGCATCTTCATAGAACACCCAAAACAGTTGGGTATACCTCCTAATTCAGATCCGAAAGCAATAGGGATTGTTTCTTGAATCGGGTCCTTTCTCGAGGAAAAGTTTGTCTCGAAAAGTTGAGTGGGAGGATGGTGGAGACTTGATAAGGTTCTTGAACCATCACTACAACTAGTGTGTAGCGAGTAGCGAGGAAGTTGTTCTGTGGAACCTACACCAATTGAAGTAGAAGCTTATGATAGTGATCATGAAACTTGGATCAAGTCACTACCGTACCTCGTAGGGTGACAAGGATCGTCTTTGCTTGAGAGTGCAGTAATCCTGTCTTGAAGGTCATGTTGCTAGACAACAATGAACCTCTGAGCTATGGAGAAGCGATGGTGGGCCCAAATTCCGACAAATGGTTAGAAGCCATGAAATCCGAGATAGGATCCATGTATCATAACAAAGCATGAACTTTGGTGGACTTGCCCGATGATCGGCAAGCCATTGAGATAAATGGATCTTTAAGAAGACGGACGTGGACGGTGATGTCACCGTCTATGAAGCTCGACTTGTGGCAAAGAGTTTTTCACAAGTTCAAGGAGTTGACTACGATGAGATTTTCTCATCCGTAGCGATGCTTAAGTCCGTCGGAATCATGTTAGCATTAGCTGCATTTATGAAATCTGGCAGATGGATGTCAAAACGAGTTTCCTTACCAGTCTTCGTAAGGAAAGGTTGTATGTGATACAATTAGGAAGTTTTTGTCGATCCTAAGGATGCTAAAAGGTATGCTAGCTCCAGCAATCCTTCTAAGGACTGGAGTAAGCATCTCGGAGTTGGAATATGCACTTTGATAGGATGATCAAAGATTTTGGGTTTATACCAAGTTTATGAGAAACTTGTATTTCCAAAGAAGTGAGTGGGAGCACTATAGAATTTCTGATGAGTATATGTTGTTGACATATTGTTGATTAGAAATGATTTCTGGAAAGCATATAGGGTTATTTGAAAAGTGTTTTTCAAGTGAAAACCTGTATTAAGCTACTTGAACATTGAGCATCAAGATCTATAGGGATAGATCAAAACCGCTTAATGGTACTTTCAAATGAGCATGTACCTTGACATGATCTTGAAGGTGTTCAAGATGGATCAGTCAAAGAAGGAGTTCTTGCCTGAGATGTAAGGTATGAAGTTAAGACTTAAAAGCTCGACCACGGCAGAATAGAGAGAAAGGACGAAGGTCGTCCCCTATACTTCAGGCGTAGGCTCTATAGTATGCTATCTTTGTGTACCCGCACGGAAGTGTGCCTTGCCAT
Source organism: Aegilops longissima (assembly GCA_021605205.1). Taxonomy (NCBI): domain Eukaryota; kingdom Viridiplantae; phylum Streptophyta; class Magnoliopsida; order Poales; family Poaceae; genus Aegilops; species Aegilops longissima. The sequence continues at coordinate 51,549 of JAHIAM010007095.1, forward strand.
GAGTCGGTCGAGGGTACAAGAATGATCGAGGAATGGATCATTGGACAATGATCAAAATTGTCCTTGGAGTAAATAAGGACATGTTTCTCGATTATGGAGGTGATAAAGAGTTCGGCGTAAAGGGTTACGTCGATGCAAGCTTAACACCTATCCGAATGACTCTGAGTAGCAAAGCGGATCACGAATAGTGGAGCAACCATTTGGAATAAGCTTCAAGTGGGCGTGGAAGCAGCATTTACAATATGACATAGAGAATTGCAAAGCACACGGATCTGAAAGGTTCGGACTCGTTGACTAGAAACCTCTCTCACAAGCAAAACATGATCAAACACGAGAACTCATTGAGTCTTAATCACATGATGATGTGAACTAGTTTACGAGACACTAGTAAACTCTTTGGATGTTGGTCACATGGCGATGTGACCTATCGATTAATCACATGGCGATGTGAACTAGATTATTGACTCTAGTGCAAGTGGGAGGCTGTTGGAAATATGCCCTAGAGGCAATAATAAATTAGTTATTATTATATTTCCTTGTTCATGATAATCGTTTATTATCCATGCTATAATTGTATTGATAGGAAACGCAATACATGTGTGGATACATAGACAACACCATGTCCTAGTAAGCCTCTAGTTGACTAGCTCGTTGATCAATAGATGGTTACGGTTTCGACCATGGACATTGGATGTCGTTGATAACGGGATCACATCATTAGAAGAATGATGTGATGGACAAGACAATCCTAAGCCTAGCACAAAGATCGTAGTTAAGTATGCTAAAG